>JAQFZW010001196.1:0-31400 GCA_034687055.1 Heteromurus nitidus
GCTACCGTTTTGTATAATCATAAAACAGTAGACGGACCCACGAATTTGCATGTGAGTCTAAGAATGAGACCTCACAATGTAATATATACTTGTATTATAATTTATAGTGAACTACGTAGATGAAGTTAATACATTCCCTAGCCGAAAACTTTTACTTTTGTTTGACAGAGTTGTAAGGGTTATAGTTACAAAATGTATTTGAAATATAAAATATAGCACATATAATTCACCAGTACTTAATATTGTATTCACACAAGCATTTTTTCAACAAAGGTCAATTTTGAGATAAACAACTTTGTTGGAAGCAAGTTACAAAGAAACTTTTAACCTTTATTCTTCTATGATTCTTCGGATATCAAACTCTGCACCTTCTCATTCAAATATCTTGGGTAAATAATGATTATTTTATTTGTGGCGTTCTAATGTGCATGATTTCCAAGCACATAGCTTTTTTAAATAAAATTCCTGAAATTACAAATAATTCCAGGTCAATTACGAATCATTGGTTGTAAGTGAAATGAAAGAAATACAAAATAATCGGTTGAACTGTTGGACATTTTTGTTCTTAAGGCACGAATATACTTGAACGGTGCAAACGAAAGATCATGAAGAAATCTTCTGAAGCGGTGGATGTGGATACGACTTGGATGACTTAATAACAAATCTTAGAAGAAGCTTCTTCCCCACATTCTGTCAGTCGCCAGAATAAGAGCGCACGTCTCCTTATCATCAGTATTATCATTATATATCCCCTAGAGTTATAGTTTACGAGCACACATGCATTTCGCATATGTGTTTCTCTTAAAATCTGGTTTCGTTCTCCACGAAGGGAGACAGTCCTTATATTTTCGAAATGAGAATAAAATTATTATACTTCGCGTATCTCCCCCTTTTGTTTGAATGCCCAAAGCCCAGAGAAGCTTGTGAGTGAGAGAAGGTACAAGATATGAAGAGTTTTCGAGTTGTTTTGCATTATTAGTGGAACATGTGTAGGAGAAGAGGAGGGCAGGGAATAAGTCAGTGTTCCTCCTCTTGGTGAATTAGAGTAATGATTGCAACTCCGTCGAATATAAATTATTTCACTCACAAAATTCCTTCCTCCAACTGAGTTCTCTCTCTCTCTCTCTCGAATGAAGTTCTCCCTTCCCACCTTCACCCGACGAAGGTGTATATAGTGTGCAAGCCGAGGAGTGAAAGTAGACTGTGTGTTAAGTGAAGCAGAATAATTTTCGTTTGATGCAGAAAGTATAACTTTTCCTGGGGAAAGCATAGACCCTTGCTTGCTTTCTCCAGAGGAGGGAAAGTTACCTCTCTTGCATTCGGAATAAAATCCATTACTTATTTTCCATGAACACGTATTTGAATAGATACCCTGTACTTTTCCCCTTTCTCCGTCTCTTACATAAATCTCTCTCTCTCTCTCCCTCTCTCAAGCCCACCTTCTCAAAATACGGAAGTTTTTAGCTTCGCTCAGAATTTTTTTCTTTCTCTCTCTTGAGCTCTTCTCTCCTCCCTAAGATCCTGAATTGTTTTCCTTCACTTATTCCAACTCCTTTTACTATGCAAAACGTAAACACTTTTCCTAAGTATGTAAAAGCCGAGCTGAGCTAACTATCGTAATATCATATATCACCTTTTGAATCTCTCTTTTTTATATGTCTTACCTCCATACTATTTCCATTCTAGAATTCTAGTCTTTTTATACTTTCTTTTCATTATATAAAAAAATATAGCATAAGCATAAGCCACCTTCCCTTTCATTTCTCCTCCCCGTGTACCTGTTACATGCAGAGTGTTTGGAAGAAAGTATAGAGAGCAGACCAAGACGACCAAAGTGAACTAAGAATCTAAGAGGGAATTATTAATAATATGTTCTTCCTGAAAAAATCTTTTGTCGACAATAGGAACACGTATAAATGCTTCTCCAAATGCTACAGTAGGTTTTCTGCAAGTGAAATAAAGTTGCTGTTTTTTCTCTGCTAAAAAAATTCTTATGATTATTTTTTCTCCGTTTGCTCGCTCTCCCTCAGAATGTTAAATGTGTGCCATACTCGGAGAAATCATAGGACGATTATAATGATAATAATATCCTACCATCTGTTCCGAGGGAGAAGCTCTTATGAATGCGGAGAAGGGAAAAGCATTTCTCTCCTTATACCACCACACCACTACTCTCCCCAACCATTATACCTTTCTGCTCCACTTTCCATACTTTCTTCCCGACTTCCCTAAGGCATAATGTTTTTCTGTAATTGAGATGACAAAGGACTTTTTTCTCGAGAAATTGCTCTCCTCATCGCTTATACTCCTCATCTCGTCTTCCTCCCTTGCTCCTCTATTGTTTCCCTTGTTTCTTTAATATTCTTAATAATAAGGAAATAGGAGAAATTATATAAATCGCGTCTACTTATATTTTAGTTGGAATCAAGACAAAAAAAATCCTTCTCGTATAAAGGGGATTACAGTTGTTATAATGATATGAGAGCACACACACACAGAGTAGGGATACTTTTAATGCTATTACATTACAAAAGACTGTTGCAGCTGCTCTACTGAATCCTTTTGAATGGATCGTGCTGGCATCAAAACCTTTCCCCCGAAAAAAATCTAGTTTTAATGAAGAGCCCGGCTACATACTAGCCCTTATTCCGCCCTCAGTAATAGTTATCATCATCATTACATAAAACGGGGGCGAAAAAAAACGGTGAGTTTTGCTGACATCTTTAAAGCGCATAAATTTTCCTATTAAATAGTTTCAATAGGGTTTCAAAGATTTTCATCTTCATTGAGTGCAAGTGGCCATACCCTATATATACATTGGAGAACGAGGTTCACCAACATATTTTTTCCTCGTGTGTATTTTTGATGAAACTAAAAAGATATTGCGGAGGGAGTAGGATATGAAGTCCACATGTGTGGAATGCGCTCTTTTTTCTCCTCTACTTTTTTTGGCGATAAGAATCGTTTTTTGGTGTGAAGAAAGAGGTCGAAACTTTTTTGTAAGATGTGAAGTGCACACACCACCACCACGATTAGAATTTGGATGACCTTATTGATCAACCATTTGGCAACTGTGCCAAAAGCCACACTTGATTCCAGCTCATTCCCCGTCCATACATATGCAAGCACATGAACTGCTGATCACAACGATGATGATGATGACGACAACGACGACGACGAGGAGGATGGTGATGTGATGGGGATGTCGATATAGAACAGAGAGAGAGAAAAAAAAGTATTAGAAGATCGTCGAGCTTGTCTCGCTCACTTTACTCCTCTGCTCTCAAGTATTACTTTCACGCTAGATTGCTATAATTTCCAACAAGATGCTGCCGCTGCTATATTGCTGAGAGCGCTCTCTACTCCTCCCGCTTCATTGCTCTCGATAATAGCAACAGCATTTTACTCCTTCTCTCTCAAATATTCTTCCTTCTCCTCCGCTCACTCACATAGGGAAATTTCCCACGCATAAAGCTTGCGTACATATGTAGAAAATGTATTTTTTTTGGCTTGTGTTTGCCGAAGGGCTTGGGAAAAGCGTGACGTTTCCTACGTGAACTGACTAGACACAAAGAGAGAGAGAGAGGGTGAAAAGCGGAGCTACTTTTTTTTATCCTAGATACCTTCAAATACCGCGTTCCCCTCTCTTCTCCACTTTTTTCGTAAACATTTTCCCAAGTGAAAGATACATGTGGAGTGTATATTTATATTCATGGTGAGATATTAGCATGATATCATCCATTGGCCAAATTTACAATGAATCGGAGAAGCACACTGTTTTCTCTAGAGATTCATCCATTACCACGTGAAATGCATATGGCCCAATTATAAAATCGTTTCTTCTCCAGATTGCCCATTACACAATACATTCGCACACTTGAGCAGCATAGTAAATAGCGTAATTGTTCAATGGGATGGGAAAGGGGGCATGAGGATCGAGGCCCTGCCCTCATACTCTTCCAGCTTCCATTTCTTTCTCTCTCTCTCTTTTTACTCTCAGCATTTCCAACCTAGTTTCATACATATGGTTTGCACTCTCACACAAAACGATATTTTGCTCGCCCCATAACGTAATTTAATGGTATCATCAATTTGGTCCGCACATCGTGAAAAAGAAACAAATAAAAGTGAGACTCCTACTCTGATTCGAATGATGGCCAACCCATTCTCCATATCCACTCGATATATTCGTACGTACGTGCAGATTACTTCATTCCACATAAATAATTATGATTGTGTCTTTTCTGGGGGAAAGTCAAAGAGTGAAAGTTGCCTTTCCTTTTGCTAAAAATAGCATAAAGGGAAAGTATTGTGTGGGACACGAGCTTGCATTTATCTATATCACTTTGGCGCTAGCAATAATTTTCCTTAATTTGTCAGGAAAAGGGGGAGAGAGTGAAAGGTTGAAAATGTAGTTATTATCTCGTCATAACTTTCACCACTATAAATAGCGGGGGTAATTGAATCAATTAATTGGCTCGGTATACAATTTTTATTTTAGTGATGATACATCATATTATAGATTATTTAGTCGTCTATATAGCACTCCATATTATATTTGATTTCTCCCTTAATCATTATATACCCATTACGTAATACTGGTGACTAATTAGTGTAACAAGTCTCATTAATGTCTCTCTCTCTCTCTTTCCCTCCCTCGATCCCCCAACTGCGGCTTGCCACACACGACATTAGCGGAAGAGTGTGTATCATCATACACACCAGAATTTGTATTGTCAGCAGTAAAACTTTATTCACGGAGAGAGGTTATGTTCTGGCTGATGTACACGCACACACGTTTGATATAAATTCACCAGCACAGTTGTTCATATTTTATGAGCCTAGTCTATTTCCAGCCATCAAAATGTTTCCTGTGTGAAGCATGACTTGTCTTGTATATTCATATTCGTATATAATTATAATGCATATATAAAGCTTTTCACTCAACGAATTTTATTCCATTCCAATTGTGGATCTGAGATGATGACACCTCCACACACCAATATTTCATTTTCCCTCCTCCTATCTGTTTTCACACGAGAGAGAGTGGAGGAAGGAAACATCAGTGGAAGTGAAAAATGAGTGAGACACACATCCCATTCCTGCATCGGATCGACATTATCACGATGACTGCATGCATAAACGAGTTAATACGCTGACAGCGTCGCGAAATGTGTGATGGAAATTGGGGAAGTTGAGTCGTGTTTTTTTGTCTTTTATTACAAGGTTACCTGAATTTCCGCCTGTGACAGAAAAAATAGTGTAGTGAAAGGTCTGCTTTCATCAGCATTTTACCAGCTCGGAATACGAAATCAGATGTGATTCACTCACTCACTCAAGTGAGGATGATGATATCTAGTTCAAGACTTGACATGGTAATCGGAGGGGGAAATCACATGGAATCGGAATAATGAGATTTGGGCATTCCCTTTTCCTCCGTTCGAAGAAGGTGTGTGTGCTCAATCGAGGAGAGGATTGGAGAAAGTTGAAAATTGAGAGATGAAATAAAAGGAGCTAAGGGCATTCTCCTTTAAGGATGTAATATTATATTATGTGACTACTATCATCATCATGTATAATATTAGGGGGTGTGTGTGTATGTGTGAGTCATTTGGCTGGGAAAATGACACGTCTTCCGGGGAGCTTCTCACATCACAGTCAAAATGTAAAAGCTTCACCAAGCGTTGGTGCATGGAATATTAATGGATGCCGAAAGGAGAAGCAATCATGCTGACAAGTATAATTCTACAAAAAAAAGGTTATATCAAGTTAAAGGTCCTTGAATGAATATGTATTGGGTATATTGCATATATATATATTCCATAAATAAAAAGTTTATGTACTAAACCTTAGCACCCCATTAAAATCCAATAAAGTAAACAAAAACAGAGAAAAGTTAAATCAATGGATTTTTTGTGCAAATAAACTGGATACATTTTCCGGAGAGAAAGGGAATAAAACAACGAGCTGAGCACTACGTAAATATTGTACTTTTAAAAGCTCTTTGGAAAGAGTGAATAGTTTTCAGAGTCAGCCAAGTGTACTGTAAGGGGGCTACGTGTACTTTACAAGATAAACAAAAGTCAAAATTAGTGTACTCAGTTTGTTATATGGTAGAATGAATATATTTGCCACAGAAGAAAAACTGTCCCGTTGGATTTTATTTTCTTGTGAGGAACACTGTATAAACTTGACCATAAATATGAACATTGAGTTGACAAGACGTACAGTGTCTTTTTTCAAGAAAACGTGGAGGTAGGTAAAAAAATCTAATTGTTTTCACCTTCTTTTGAGGTTTACACCAAACGTCTATAGTTATTTTGTAACTTGATCTGGGCATGTGAGAGAGAGAGCAAAAAATCCATTTTCTATATAAACATTGTAGATGAGCTTTGGGTAACTTAAGAGTTTGGCTGTTGAAAACGATGTGATACCTCAACAAAAAGGAGAAGAAGGAGAAACTTCTCTCGTTTTTAACCATGAAGTCAACCACTGTTTAAGCTGAAAGAAGTTTCGTTTTAACTGGGATAAGTAAAGTTTCACCATCCACTCTCTCCCTGTCTGTGTATTCTTCGTATCTACACAACCCATATGATCTATGCATTAAGATGGGCATTAGGAGAGAGGGAGAGGGAGAGCTAGAGTGTAGAAACTTTGTTACCCTCTGGCTGACACTTGGATTTGGATCTCTCTCTCTCAAAAAGAAAGAGAGTAGCAAAGCCCATGACGAATCTTATAAAAAATGTAAAGAAATCCAAGAGACTTCTCTAGTTTTTCGTATGTGCTCTCCTTTCCAACTTCCAGTCTCTGTCGGAGAGATAGAAAGACATGCATTTCCCCAAGTTGAACTAGAGTGTGTACGACCATATATGAATTGCCATGCTTTTTAACCCTGATGTGATATGTAAGTAGAGCTAAAACCCGAAAGAGAGACACACATGACAGGAAAAAAATCGAGGCATATTGATAGAATGTATATAGAGACAACATATATGAGTAAAGAAGAAAAAAGTGAACGAGAGGGGGAAAACTTGTATAAAAACCGTATTGATCCCTTTCGTTGTCTCAAGAAAATTAAATTTTCTCCTCCCTTGCGTTTTCCTGTAAAAAAAACCTGCTTCGCTTAGGTTTCCAAGTTGGAGAATGAACATTACTACAAGAGGAAAGTTTCCTTTTTAGACGGAGGGAATATAGTATAAAGCTGGGTGCACTTAAATCCCTTCTTTTCATACAGATTTCACGAAATGCAAACACACAATAGACATGTATGATGAAATAACATTGATTTCTTTTTTGAAAGTTGCCGTTGGTGATAAAAAGTGAATATAAGTCCCTCTTTGTTGCAAAGGGGAAATATTCAACTTCAACTGATTCGGACACAATTCACAATATTGTGAAAATCTTTTCGAGCGTTCATGTCAATACGACAATTTCTGAAATCTTATTGTAGGAAGTGATTGTGAGCACTATATAGTATCACTGCGTCGATGTGTGTTTGATATCAGCAATACTTATGATTAGTATTATTGAATGTATTTTCAATAAAACATATAAATACTTTATGTATGCATATTTCCACATATCCTTTTTGGCAGTCGAAAAAAATCAAAATGAGTAAAGATTTTGGCTCGTCATATCCTTTCAAATCCATGCAAACCAGAGATACGTAAGTGAAAGTAAGAAAGAACGAATTTTTTATAAAAAAAAGTTGTTCGTTTCACTTCAAATTTACTTCGTGTTCCAATCCTCCTTAAATATATAGTTAGTTTGGCTTCGAGCACAATGTTAGAAGCGTGAGAAATGTTTGCACATATTAACCCAACCTAACGATGTGCTATGCAATGAATTTATGTATGTTTTTTGCGAAACTATACTTCTAATACGAGCAGATTTCCTTCCCACTCTCTTAAGACATGAGATCAATACGGATAGTGTTTTTTTGTCTAGGTATGTTAGTGACAGTTGCTTGTATGTACACTTTAAAGAAACAAGTGTGATATGCCAAAGGAGCCGTCCGTCGCTCTCTCCAAGTTCCATTTTTTCTTTTGTAATCCATCAGTTAGAGTGAAATGGTGGTCTTGCTACCACTCTCATCTCTCTCTCTCTCTCTCGTCTGGACTTTTCCTTCTTCTTCGTATTATTTAGAATCGTTTGGTGTGTTACTACAAGTGAAATGGAGATTGAAGACGGATATTGAAAGTGAGCTCCACTTTACTTTTCTCCCTTCTAACATCCGCTTTTTTTCCTTGCTCCAAAAGCTATACTTATTTTTTTACTTTTCTTAGATTTAACTCGCCTCCATTTTCCTTATGCTTTAAAAGCCTAAGACACTTTATATATTTTTGTGTTGTGTGTGTGTACGTACGTACCTCAATCTCGCAGATGATTCAATACCATCTTTCCCTGTTTCAATCTTTTACCTTTACTGTAGTAATCCGTACGTTCCTTGTATCTTCATATGTAACAAGAAATTCTAAGTGAAAGTCGCCGTTGCAAATCTCACTTTTTTCGTTTTCTTCTCCATTTATTTCTCCATTTTGTATTACCTCGAAAAGAAACGAAAAGAAAAATCCAAAATCCTACAGTGGCGCACGCAATGTTATAAGAGAACAAGAAAAAGAGATCGAGATAAGAAAAAGTAGGTCCACATTTGTACAGCACAACAGTAAATACAGTAAATAGTTTTTGTTGTATGAGATTGGAATAGAAAAGCAAAGTTTTCCTTTCAAAATCCTGTTTCACGCATATACCTACGAGTAAAAAATTTGGCTCGAATAAAGGTATACATTTATTTTCGTCCTCTGCCATACTGCCGCTAACGATGATGAAAGATTCGCCAGTCTGAGTCATCCACTCACCTGTATAGCTTCAGGATATGGGCAATTCGAATTTTTTTATATATCAACTGGAGAAGATCAGTTGAAATCTACTGCGTCCTGTGTGAACACCTTATAAATACTTTAAATGATTGGTGAACAAACTAAACGTCGCAATAGAAAATAATAATTTTATCTGTCAACTACCTGAAAAAGATTTCAGTAGGTGAAGTTATAAGTTCACACTTTAAAGTATACCTCATATAATTATTATTTGTAGTTGTATAATTTGATTGGCATCTTCGTGTATTTAATATAATTGTATTATGTCCAACCAGACATCATATATTAAATTACTGCGAAATGATTCGAGGACAGATTTTATTGGATTTGTGACGATGACCAGAGATGTATCACAGCTACAATTGACTCCTCATTGATATCATTATATTTTTATTATGTACAAGTCTAAGGGAAATGTTTGTTGTATGTCACATCATTACCATCGTACTAACCAAATAAATACTATTTCTCAGTAATGAAATTTGATCCATTGTAAGTGTACAAATGTCATTTGGTAATTGACAAGAAGAAATCGTACCCCTAATGGCAAAGGTCTTGTCAACTAATGCTTTTGCGAATACAAACACGAGAAAGAAAAATAGCCCCTCTGATTGCTTCGGATCAGTTTGTCTACAAAGAAATGGAGTCACAATATGAAGTCTATAGGAGGGAAGAGAGAGATCGAGAGAGAGAGATCGGAAAGCATGCCCGCAAGGATATCTTACTGAGAAAAGTGTGGGAAGCTGAGAGAGAGAGAGTGGAACGCAAACTCAAGTAATTTCTGATGACAGCTCTTAGCTACGACCAGTATCAAAAGAAAAGGAGTAACAAATGACTGGCTACAGGAGAAATGATGGATGGAGTGCACTTACGCACCAAATGAATCGGAACAACGGGCCATTTATATGTGTGGATGGGAGGAAAAAAACGTAAGAGGAAATCCACCTATTGAAAGGGATGGATGTGACAGAGTAGTGAACCGGAGTGTGCTTTTTTCTGATTACTTAAGAAGTGGGAGTCCACACATTTGTTAGAATAATGGAGACTTCCGAGCTAGATATTTATGTCTTCAAAGATGTGAAAAATACCGACCACCCTTCTCCGCATAAATTCTCACTTTTCCTCATGTGCTAAAGAATTGGCTAAACTGGGCACGACCGACCCCACATGTTTGAAAACTTGATGGTTCCATACAAATCCACAAAATGACCAAAAAGAGTGATGTAAACAACACACCAAATTATTCGTGTAACACACGACGATGCACATTAATTTCGAGAATTTATCCCAACGTCAAAAAAGTTTCTTGCGTGATCCGTCTAACTCCACGAAGAGTCCCATTAATTTTGCAATTTTCATTAAATACTCGAGTAAAACAATAGGTTTCTCAAAAATATGATGATGTAGAGAACCTCCTTCATAAAGTTTTTACTACTTTCCTCTCTCTTCCAACTTTTCCCTCCAACTAACTTCTCATTAGGAGGAAAAATAAAGTCATAAAAGGACTGGACGTTTTAATGACAGAGTGAAAGGGGATGTTAAAAACTCTTAACTTCTTTGGCGACTTTCCCCGCCAACTCTCCCGCAGGCTCGCTCAGGCTCGTCTCATTTTCCTCATCAAAAACATTCAACTAGGTACATCTTTTTTTGATAGTTTTTAAACAAGATGCACATTTTCTTGGGAGAAAACGGAGTGAAAAGTGTCCACACATGAATGTTATGTTATAATACATACACACGAAAAATTATATATATATTATAATCTTTTCACTTTCTCAGCCATGAAGTTGATATACACACACAACTCTTTAAAATACGCAAGATACATTTTATAAATTGCTTACAGTAGTTTCACTTTCCTCCGATCTTTATCACAATGGAAAGTTACCTCAAGGAGAAATTATAAGCATAAATCTACACAATCTAATTTGAGAGCAGCCAAGCCTCCATCCATTCCCTCAAACAAGGGCGCCCATAATACCTAAAAAGTATATACAACTTTACATACCCTATTTTCTTTCTGAATCCTTCTTCTTCTTCTACAACTCACTTTTCCTTCAACTTTGAAGGCAAGAAAATGTAAACTATGCACATATATGCCTATGTGTACATAGAACTATATTATAAAAAAGAAAACCAGAGTGAACTGACATCGGCTTGGCTTCACTTACCATTCTCGGGCCCCTTTTCTCTGCTCCATATAATAGAAAGCAATCCAGTTATGAGGTATAAATAACTTCAATTATTAAAGAGAGGAAATTTATGAGCTGAGCTTTGCTTTAACGTACCATAGCCTTGCCTATATATATTCTGCGTATATAAATACTCTCAAAAGATCCACTTCTTCCACCTCCACTATTTTCCAGTCGCTAGACATATGGGATGAGATTGGTGTGTGTGTGTGTGTGTGGGTAAATGCATGGCTACGCTACCCAAACTCCCGACTCATTTTCTTCCTATTTTCCAGCCCGACGATGCCATATGCATGCTGTGCATTGTGCTTTCTCTATTTTAATATGTATAAATGATGAAGCGGTTTAAAACAGAGAGCTTGTGTGTGTGTCGAGGAAAGGCAACTTTGCCTCAAATGACTGCCAGCTAAATTACTTCAAGTCGTCGTTCGGCCCACTATAATATCATATTAGTTGAAGATGCATTACTCCTATTATATCTGTGGCTATGTTGTGTATGCACATATTTTTGTGTGATCTTTTTATGTATTAGCCGAAATTCAGTTGTTTAGCTTTTCCCCTCTAATGTTCATACAGCGAGAGAGAGTGTAATAAGTATACAATCATCATCATCCTTCTCAAAGGGAATGGTACGAAGCACACAATACAACAGGGATTTTGGCCATCCACCATAGAAAATAAAGGAGAAGAGAAGCAAGCAATGTAATAAGCCGTTATTCCTAAATTTAGAATTTTCACTGTGCCATGCCAGCAGCCAGCAGGGCTTTTCCAGAAAAAAAACTCGGTTTGGCAAATAAGGAAGCAAGTGAGCCGAGGGAAACCCCACGCCAGAAACTTTATGCTGGCTTCAGTCAGATCTCCTTTTCTCATCTTCTTACGTGGCTCCTTACATATAACCCTGTTTACAACGAGGAAAATTCCCACTTTCACAACCAACACTTTCTCCCTAAATGCTTGTTATTGTTCCTGATAAAAAATAGGAGTATAGGATGCAGATGTGAATGCCAAGATGCATTAATATAAAACTTCACACTGCCAATGAATACATGTGCATATACATTCATGCTTAGCATCTACTACAACACAAAACAAGACACCAGACCAGCATCGTATTTACTCCGAGAGAAAAAAAACTTGCTATTTTGCCTATGGGTTTTTTCTTTAGGAAACTCTAGGGTGGATCGCCCCGTAAAGGAACATATCATCGAGTAGAGGAAAACGAAAGAATTCTTCCAGACTGAAGCCCTTTTTCCGTTCGTCATGTTTCCAATGCAATACATCTCAGTTAGCGTGTACCCCCTCCATCCAAGGCAAAGGAGAAAGTGACGTATTACTTGAAACGTGAAGAGGGACTGGGTATACGTATCTCGTTCTTCTCTCTGTCACTTTTTTTCTCATAACTTGAATCTTTCTACAGGATTCTGTAGACTAGTCCGAGTTTTGCTACGAAAAATAATCCGTCGGCATGTGCTTTCTTTTTTTGCACTCAAGATTCATTTCCCCTTCATACGGTATGCATAAGATTTTACGGGTTTGGTTGGTGCAAGCGTATACTCATACATTTATACCAGGGCTGAAAAACCTTTTCTCTCTTTTATAATTTTCCATTTTCCTTCCATCACAGACACACACTTAAACTACACACTATATATAAAGTGAGCTCCACCGTTTTTCTTTCTCATATATTCCAGTTTTTCTCCTCCTTTCACTCACTGTCTTACACACATTCAGCAAAAAAAGAGTTCAAAAAAGCGAAGAGAGAGAAGGAGGAAAAGAGCATTACAAGTGAAAAGTTCGCTAGCCTTTCTCCCTCTCTCTCCTTCTTTTGTCTACGATGAAAAGTATCACGTCTTTTGATAAACCCATGAGTCTCATATGCATTCATATTGTAGGGTAGGGGTATCTCGTGTGCGCGAGAGAGAGAAAGAAGAAGAAAAAGTTGAGCACAACGAGGGATATCCTTACACTCACTACGTAAGACGATGAAGAAAGTGAGAGTTTTATTATTTTTTACTTTATATGACAAAAGGTATGTACCTAAGGGAAGAAAATGTTAGCGACATGACACAATTCATCTAGACAGAACAGAGAGTATCTCTCTCTCTCGAAGTTGCTTCATCCTTCTTCCTAAAAAATGAATAGTGAATTACAGCGAAGAGAAGAAGAAGACTAACTATTGTTAGAATTTCATCTTCCTCCATTTCTCTTTCTGGTCAACAGATTAGGCTTCAGCTTCGTTTACTTGCGTTCGTGTTCGACGAGCCTTATTTCAACGTTTTTTTGTCTAAAAAACCTCGAACTTATATGCTGACACAGAATGCTGTTTGCAAGACTGAATTTGGTACGGGTTAACGATATGAATTTTCATATCGCATTCAATTAAAAAATTAAAAGTTATTTTTGTGAGATACACGACGTATCCATTCTGTTTGCTTAGAACACTGTTATATGAAAAGCGTTGGTGTTACAGTGATATGCTTTTGCTGATGTGTATTCCTTGTAACGATAAGTCGTACGTGTGTATGTGCAGTGTGCACTACCCCGTGGGTGTCAGTTTTTTTTTGCATAATAGCTTTGCATAATTTAGAATTGTTGGAAAAAGCTAATCTGGAAATGGCATTCTTTTCTTCGCCGCTTTTGTCTTTCCTCCAACTGTAATCTCTTTCATGGTGGAGTCTAAAAAGGGAGAAAATTGTAAAATAGGAACGCCAAGTTTCCTCACTCTCTGCCAGATCCACTGTCATAATGGTGAGAGAGCTGAGCGCATATACACAAAGGGGGAACGTGCCAGGGAAAGTTGTGCGAGAGCAGGAGTTAGAATATGAATAAATTTTATAGAAAAGTTTCACACAGACACAAGAGAGAGCGAGAGAGAAAGAGGAGAGAAGATTATACTTTCTCCTATACATTTTCTCTCTGCTTACAATTTTCTTTCATTTTGGGTTTCGATTTTTTTTCATTAAAACAGATGGAAAGTGACTTTTGAGTCTTGGGTAAAAACTAATGTGTATATTATATATTTTTATAATCTAAAGCCGCTATGAAGCACAATTAATCCCTCGTCTTTAGCACAACTTTCTCGATAAATGAAGAGCATTAGAAGATGATGATGAGGATATATTGTTGTGATATAATATATTTTACAAGCTTAACCTTTCTAATTAAATTAATTTAGCAAATCCAGACAGAAAACTTTCAATAAGTTTACATAATGTTCGCGGCTTCGAAGATTGAATGAACTGTGGAAAGAGAGTCGATGTCTAGACACTAATGATGTGTTGAAACATGGCAAGTTTCTCCTAATCATATCCTAGCATACCTGTGCTGCAAATCCAGGAATACGTACCAGAGGTAGCAAAATGAAAACGGAGAAAGGAGTAAAATTGCTTGCTTTCATCACGTTCCCTTCTCTCATGACTTGTTACCAACAATATATACGCACACAAGTTTCCTCTTTCAGAAGTTCAACTGAAATCAAGTTCTCGCAAAATCAATAGTACACACATGAGATAAGATATCGTTACACTCTTTGGTTTTTTTAAAGAGAGAGCGTGAACCGATATACTGAAAGGAACCTTGGTCAAATTACATTTCCCACATCTATAAAACGTACGTTTCACTCCTTTTTTCTCCTTGTCCCTCTTCACAGTTCAAAAAACCCTAATTTACTCGAGACGGGGAAAGATTGGGAAAGTAAGGAGAAAACGAGGAGACTTTCCCTTGAGGAGGCTTCCTTTTGGCAGATTTTCTTAAGAGACACCTCAAATTATTACCCTATGCATCTTGGTCTTGGTTGTGTTCTCTCTCTCTTGCCACGTCTTGGCTCGGCTTGACTTGAGAATTTGCAGAGTGTATCAACTTTTTGAGTAAATTGTTACCTCATTTTTCACATCTTTCTCTGCCTGCCTGCCAGAAGGGCACACACATATATACAGGATTGGGATATAGACTCTTACGTTTTGTGTCTTTTTAGCTCCTTTTCTCTCCCTCTCTAAGTAAGTTATTATTACTAAAGACATAACATTAGTTTGTCCTCACCAAGGAGCACGGGAGAGAGAAAGAGAGAAGCACTAACACTAACGCTATGCATATTTAGTAAGGGATCAGGATACCCTAGAGTGGAGCATGGGATGAGCATCCCGTCAAGTAAGCAGGTTAACTTGCAAAAGCTAGTCAATTTCAGTTTTCCCTTGGATGTATATGCGCACCCTACTTTTCTCCATACTTGATCCGGCTGGAAGAGAAAATGCTTTCGGTAAGAAAGTTTTTGAACTTTTATATAAAAAAAACCTTCGGACAAGTCAAGTCGACTTTTATATATATAATCATATCACATTCCCATCATATCGTACGAGTGGGGAAGAGAAGAAGACGAACCAAGTGTTCACTTCACATTATGCGCCCTTTCTCCCACTTCACAGCTAAGCACAATGATATATTGCATGAGACAAGGATTCACTGAAAATTTTCTTGAGCTTGAGCTACTTTTTTTCCTCTTTCGAGGAGAAGAAGAAGGACAGACTTTTGTCCATCATATACTTATGTGCACTTTATGAACATATAGGAGAAAGCCGAAGAAAAAGTAGTATTTCAGCCTATACTATATAGTCTGCCCTAGAAAACAGGTATATATATTAGAGAAGTTTTGTGTATTTGATGCGACGGGTGTCGTATATCGTCATAAAGGAACACAAGCACTACTCCTCACACGTAACTTTTTCCTCTCCCACTTACTTACGTATTATTATGTATACGAATTTTTTAACCTGGAAAAAGTAGGAAAGTATAACAGAGGCAAGCGCACAGGAGAAAAAGGAGTTTTAGTGGAGAGCAGGCTGAGACATAAATCAATACATAAATCTTTGTTCCAGTAAGTCACGAAATAAAAAGATTTCCTCTTTTTTTCTCGCTCTCTCTCTCTCCCCTTTTTCTCTCTGAGGTTGACTTGTAAGACACATCGCCATCATACAGTTGGTGTGTTTTGCTCACTTTCTCTTGACACATATATTGTAAACATGTAGAGAGAAAAAAGCAAGTATGCAAACAGAAAACACCGGGCTTTAAGTTAGGGGGAGAGAAAGAAAGAAAAATAACAACCAAACAAGAGGGAAAATGGATATAATATTGTATAAAAAGAGAGTTTTGTTCCCCCTTTCTCTCTCTCTCTCTCTCCTTTTTTGTGATGGATAGTATTGTTGCTTTTGTGCTATTTTTCTGCTACCGCTGCAAATTTATGGAGTTGACGCGACATAGGGAAAACAAGAGGCAACATTTTACAATAAAGGAAAACCGAATAAATAGTATACTCCCCGCTCCGTCATGCATGTTTTCCTCAACACTCACTCCCACTTTTTTGGGGTATTCAATGGAAATTCAAGGAATGTGCTGAAAGGGGCAGTAGTGGCTCAACACTCACTAATGTGGCGTTGGAAGTTAGGATAAAAAACATGTTCCATGATTTCTCGCTGTGTAGGGGATATTTTGTCTTTTTTGTAACAACCAATTCAGCCATTAAATGTGCACATGTTCTACAACACAATTTCTGGAAAAGGCGTATTTTTTCCACGGCACCTGGCCTGGCCTGCCCTAGAATGTCTATAATATGCCTCACTCACTCATGCTTGTTCAAAAAATTACAGCTGGAAGCCGAGTAGCGAACATCACTTTAAACGTTTTAATTCTTGATGAAGTCACTTTCGAGACATTCATTTAAGGGACGACTAGCGGTGACAACCTTTTTCGAGGAAAAAAATCCATCGAGGGTTTACTTTTTAATGGTCGTTCATTAGACCGACTAATGGAAACAGAAGCAGGCAGTACTAGAATCACTCCTCAGCTCACATTACAAAAAAAAAACTGGTAGAAAAAAAATTCCTACGTTCATACCAATCCCAACCTATAATCCAGACAAACACATTTAGCTTTACACATATCCAAGAATTGAGCCCATTTCCATGATTATTTCACCTTCTCATGAGCGAAATGACATTGAAGAGTGTCTTTTCCCTTCTCTTCGTTACGGCTGCTGTAGTCAGCGTAGCTAATCAAGACCTTGTGCAAAAAAAACGACCGTTCCATTTCAAATTACAGCTGAAAGTAGATGGGACTTTATGACCTGGCTACTGCCACTTCGGCTACACATCATTTTCATATGGGACACATGCACACAGGAAAGAAAAGCTTCATTATATAAACATTGACTAATACCCTCATCCTCTCCTTTCCCATCCAAATTTCACAAGGACAAAGAGCTAATGACACAACAAAAGAAATTTCCACTCTTGACAAAACCGGACTTTTCCAGCCTCGTTGCTGCTACACACCGAACAACGGAGGAGTGTGCTACACTCTCTCTCTGATGGCCGAAAATTGCTCCAAAGCTGACAGCCAATGCGACACTTATTTCGCTACGAGCCAACTTTTCTTTTCTCTTTTGTTTTTTCGTTGCTAAAATGAAGCACCAAAAACTCCATGTGGTATATGCTACCTCCTATCAAGTCCACTGTTGGTATGCAAATGTACGTGTATGTATACGGCTTCCTATCCCAGAGGCCGTGTAAATCAAATAATTCATTTGTACCTGGGCTGCCAGTGTGCCACGCACGTGTCCTCTCACATTTTCCAATTCTTATACGCTTCATCGCATTTAGCCATCTTCCACTACCGAGAATTTTAAATATTTAAAGCAGACTAGGCACCAGACCATTTTCCCTTATCGTTTGGGACTGCACTCTCTTCTTCACTCGTGAGGAAAATTTCATTGAAATTTATCCGGCACACATGCGAACATCAAGACAACCCCGGGAGAAGAATGTCGCCTCTTTGGCGGCAGTCCATCATCCTTTCTCATCTTACTCAAAAAGAGTCCTCGTCGTCTTCGAGCTAATATTAAATTTTTTTCCAGCTTTAACAACTTTTCTCCGTCACTCATACTGCACGGTAAATTTTTTTTCTTCAAAAAATGGGTGTCCATTTAAGAGTACCTATAACCCGGCCATTAAAATCCGTTTACTCTTCCTGTGAGCGCGCGTCTACACCCGTTTTCTTATTGAATGTGATCGTGTCGTGTGACAAGGGGAAAACGGGAAAGAGGAGTTGTCAATAAATCGATTTTATGTTTTGCTGAAAAACACACTCATTACAATGGCCACTACTAGTTTTCTCTCAAAGTGTACACAAGCACATAAAAGTTCACATGCATAACATCAAAAAAATGTGTCTTTGTGCACATTAAGTTGATACAGCAATATACCATACTCTAAAAAGGTATATAGCTATGCTATATATATATATAATATGCGCCGCGGCATACCGCAACACAACATACCCAAACCATGTATAAATATATACTTTCACCAAAATACCATACCACCGCTAAAAAGCCATATACAACGTTGGCAGGTCGGATACACACCTTTTTCACCAATGTTTACATTTTACTTTGTTTAGTTTCTCCTATCGTGTTTGCAACCAACAAAAAAAACGGAACGAGGGAGAGAGCGATGAAGGGAAAAGCCATATTTTTTTGTTTAGTTATAACAACCCAACATATATACACATACGTACATTCTATAAGCTTAATAAGTGCGAAAAGCTTTCTTTCTTTCACCTGCATACGCTCATAATCCTTTGTTATTTATGCAGCTTGATGGACTATTACTTAGAGCAATTGCTTTGTATACACCCATTTATTGCTGAATACTCATATTTTTCTCTTTCCAACAACCACTACGAGAAGCAATAATATGTGGAAAAAGAACAGAAGGATTTTACTAGGCCAATTGTATTATTGCAGTGTGCTTGTGGTGACTGGTGACCTTAAAAGATTGATTTTCTTCTTTTTTTACTTTTGCTCTTTACCCGTCTTTTATTACGTGCGGATTGCATGTTTCCCCTCATATTTTCCGTGGTTCAAGGATATTGGAAAACAAGAGAGACATGGAAGAGGTGACTTTGGCTATTTTTGGTGTTTAATTTCGCAATAATAAAAAATCCATTTGTTCCATAATGCAGAGTGTTCTTTCTTTCATGACTTGGTAAAAGCATGTTTGAAGAGACTTGTTCAAAATTTAAATGTAATTTTCCATTTCGACAACGAAATATGCGTAAAAGTAAGTGGGTCATGTAATGTAACTTGCCTCCATTTTGCTTCTATATTGATTGCGCGGATTTTGCGTACACTTCGTTTCGTACATGACCCATGCATTATTCTCCGTGTAAAGCACAATAGCATTTTGCCAAGAGTTCTTAACCGGGTATAAATTCATGGAAGCGAATCATCGTGAAAATCTCTTGCGGACTGGATTCATCCATCATAATTTTGAGGAAAAAGTGAGCCATATGAAAAAGAGCTAAGGCCATATATGTTCGCTTCATTCATACACAAACAAAACAGCACATGGAGAAACTCGACTGACTGTGAAATCCCTCATGATTAATAACGTATCCATTCTGAAATTGTTGCAAAAAATGAAGTTTGTTACGTATGAACACAAAATATATACATTTTAATATTTTAGTGTACTATACTCCATGCTCCAATCCGCTTTGCAATTGTTCAAAAAGCTTTATCTAAAAGTAAAGATGCATGTTTGAGTGGGAAAACATAACCTTCCCAGGTTAAAAGCCAAATGTACATAAAACACAAAACGGTAATCCTCATATCTGCATCACAATAACCTTTCCCCCTTTCCATGTTCATAGCCCACATTTATATGTTAGTACTGCTCTCTTACTTGAAGTGTGCTGTGCACGAAACCTTTCATATTTTATTGAACCGAAACAAGCTCAACGAGTTTTCACTGCGTGAAGCAATACAAATATTTTCGATTTCAAGAGTTGAAAGCGTCAAAGCCGTGTCTTCTTCAGCAGCGTAAATATGTGGTATGTATATCCGCCTCAAAGTCAATACAATTTCCAAAAATTTCAAGGCTGACGCAAAACAAGGCAAGGGCAGAACATCCCATTAGTTCCCCTTGCATTCACAAAAGATGCGTAGTGTATGGTATTTGCGAGTGGAGCATTGTTCCAGAGACACTCCACGAAACAACACTAATAACACTAAAAGTGTACGCAGAGAAAGGGACAAAAGAAATGGGAAAACTAAACTGCACCCGACCAGACTCTCTCTCTCCCAAGACAACGTTCCTGTTTGTCTTCCTACTTTTCGCGTTTGCTCAACTTCTCCTCCTCAATTATTGTATGCATTTAAGCATAAATGCCTGCATACAATTTAAACCATTTTCCTCCCGTCCCAACTGGCATCGCCAAAAAGCTCCTCTCCAATTGTGAGGAGTATTGTATAATATTGTGGAGCACATTAAACTGAGAATTTACTCTTCAGAGAAAGGGAAGAGGAGAGAGAAGGAGAGGAATTAGTTTCATAAGTCACAATGTGCTCATTCACTCCAGTCAGACAGACAGATTATAATTTTGTTGATGTTGGAAGGGAAACAGAGGAGAGCGATAGTTTAGCACATTTGTTTCGCCCTGCATTTCGTAGAACAAAGCCTCTCCGTCTTCCTCCTCCATGAATGTACTTGTACCGTTGTAAGCAAAAACGTCTTCTCTCTAGATTTCCACTCCATTTTCTGCTACCTAATTTGAAAATATGTATTTATGTACACGCGGAATGCTAAACTTGGAGAAATGGTGGTGGTGGTGGTGTAGTGTTGGTGTGTTACTCTCTACGTGGCAATGTATAACTTGTTACTACTTCTGCTCGTATATTTTGTAGTTGGCGAACACTGGTCGACGGTTAGTCTTCATATTATTGTGTAATAAAAGAGAGAAGAGGTTGGCGGACACCAGAGAGAAAGAGAGAGAAAGAGAGCGAGAGGAGAGAACCGTATCATTAGCTTCAACTACAATACGCTCTTCTTCCCTCTGATCTGATAAGGAGTCAAGTTAAGTGCGCTACTGGGGAGGCTCGTTACAAATATTCAACTTTTACCTTTCCCTCTATTAGTCTTTTTTCCTTGACTCTCTGCGGAGGATTTTGTGTGGTTAACAGAACACAAGGAGGGGGAGAGAGAGAGAGAGAGTAAATGCGTACAAGCCCATAAGTATATTAGGAGGAGGAAAACAGGAATCAACCTTGAATTCAATGGTTTCCTTTTGTGTTGAAAATGCAATGGCCTGTGTGCTAATAGAAGCTTTGCTCGTTTACTTACTTTCTCAGCGGAAGAACCTCATCCTAATAATGATTGCAATAACCAAGAGCCTTTTAGATCCAGTGTGCATATATGTATGTTGTATACGAAAATGTGGTAGATATAGATAGTTGGTCTGGTCTAAGTCTAAATGCTACACGAGAGGGGGGGGGAAATGAGAGCAAGAGCAAGTAACTAAAAAGGCTAAGATCTACGAACAAGGACCATGTGTAATAGAATAATAATAAGAGGAACACTAATAATACTTTGATTTTAGGTCAATCATTTAGATGTTGCCGGAGAGGATGTATAGATAGACTTGTGCATATCATATATATGAACATGCCCTCCTCCTCCTTTTCCTTCTCTTCTCCAAATGAACTTGATCCAGTGGAAAAGGAGCGAGGAGAGAGAAAACCTCAATCATATGTTTTCCACAGAGTACGCCCGCCCGTCCATTGCGGTATCCTGAATAATATCGGCCACTCAGTCAGAACAGAAGTGATACATATGTAATGCACTTAGGAGAGGAAAACCCACCTTTCCTCCACTCTCCACGACTACTCCAGGAGAGAGGAAAATATTATCCAGGAAATTTCTATAGAAAAGCAATGTGGAGCAACTTGAGAAGGAGAACTCAGCAGAGCGCAGAGAAGGACCAATCAATTAATCAATCGTGACATTTGGAGCGAACAATAATAACAGCGGTGGAGCATGCAGGCACATATAAGACAAGTTCCATATCGGCAAAAGCAAAGAGCAAACTCACCACCGACACAATAAGGCATATTGCACACACACACACATATTAGCCAGAGAGTGGAGGCGTATATAGTACCGACAGTCTGGAGAGTAGTATATATGCAGTTGGAAATGAGAACGAGAGAAAAAAATCGCAATGAATGAATGGCTTAGATTAATGTGTGAGAAATGGAAGGAGCATGCGGTGCGGTGCACTGAATGCAAATTTTTTTTTATTCCTGTCCTTTCTCTCCTTCCACACATATTATTGATTTCCCCGTAGAGAGCGGAGGAATATAATAACGTAAGTGGTGAAGTGGAAATGGAGAAACATAACAATTGTTCATATGTGATATTGGAGATTGCATAATTCGTAATCTATTGAAAAAGGGTGTCACAAAAAACCATTTTTTGTATGAGAAAATGAAACTTATTTTTTTCGGGGTAAAAGCATAGTTTTTTTGGCAAGAAAAAATACTTCGCGACAGCAGCATATACAAATAGTTGCCTATTTTCTAGAAAAGAAGAAGAAAATGATGAAGAGACTTACGCTGGGAACTACATCTCCGGATGATGTTCTCCAGAAATGTGTTCTGTGGTGCAACTAATCCTCTCCGTCCTCCCGGCATGATTACGACAAAGTGGTGATGACACCGATGATAGTATTAGAAGCACTGATGATGCTCACACTGGAAACAGAAGACTAAGTTTTTCTTCTTCTTCTTCTTCGTCTTCTCCTCACTCACTCACTCTTTGAAGTGAAGCGTATGGATATTTTACTACATACGGCACACGTAAAAATATGCGTAGGTAGAGATATATTCCGCGAGTAAGCCGAAGAGTATAGGATGTGTGACAATGATGATTATGTCAACGAGAAAATGAGGAGAAAACACGTTGCTTTCACTTTTTTTTTGTAAGAGAGTAAAAATACGTTGAAGACGAGGATGACGATATATAGGCTTAAATATACGAGACTTAAGTAAGGTCACGGGCGTGGAAATGTTGAATTATTTATGTATGTACAAAGTCGAGACTAAACTCCATATAATCATAATATCTAGAACTCTTGTTTTTCTGCGAAATCTCTCAATAATTTTTATTCTCTCAAAAACAACCAATATACTTTCTTCTTCTAATGGACTTGCGAACTAACAAGTGTGGTGTATTCTCTCTCTCGCTTTCTCAACGATACAAAAAAATGTGGACTAGGATACTTTATTTCCTTGAGAATATTTTCTTTTATTATCGTCATACGCGAAAGGAAATAAAAACCATGTGTATGTCTCTCTATACGTCGAGATGAGAGAAGAACGTAAAAAAAACTCTGATTTCGTATATGTATGTACACTTGGAGCTAACTAGAGAACTGTAAGAGTTCCTTTTTTACACGATTTATATATTTTTTATACTGACACTAACCAAGTTTTTTTACCTATTCATAATGCTCACTATCTCTCTGTACACGTTTTTTCTCATCGGAAGAAATAAACTTTGATGGTGTGAATTATTAATAGAAACTATAAAACACTCTACACAATGTTCCGCACTTTATATTTGTGATGAGCTCCAGCAAGAAATTTTTTTATTCTCCTCCTCAAGAATCAGAGTTTATTCCTGAAGAGAGGTTTTACAAATTGAGTAAAAATGTTTTTGTGTCATCCACACATTAAATTTTTTTGCTTCGCTCATCAAACTTGTACTAATCTCACAGGTGAACGCAAAAGAGCACGCACACCTTCACGAACCGTTGCACTCCCAACTCCACACAAAAAAAGCACCACGAATAATATATATATATTTTTGACTGAAGAGGAGGAAAAGCACGCGTGTCTTGTCCTCTCCACCTAATCATCTCTCATTTTGCACAAGTGTTCTTCATCACCGTCTCAACATTTTAATTCCACTGTGTGTGTCCTCTCTCTCTCTAGTTATCTTGATATAAGGAGCATAGGAGATAAGGGGGAAAACAGTCGACTCTCTCACTCTCTTAGTTGAGAGAGAGAGCTGCTTCAAGCCCGTCCTCTCGTATATGGGGGATTAATGAATGTAATAATGTGGACTTAACTCGTGTCGTCTCTGTCTCTACTCGATATTACCTTTTGTCAGCACAACCAAGTCATTTTGTCATTGTAATTACACTGAGATCTAGCACCATCAACTGAAGAATTTCCTACAACGACTAGAAGATGAGGAACAGCAGTAGCATTGACTTGCTCTCCGCAGAGGATGCTGATAGGATGCTGAGTTTGGCTGCTGCCGATGCTGATGATGATACTTCTTCTCTTGCTCACAACTTTCCAAGAGGAGGTAAGATGATGATGATGAGGAGGGAGCTTCCCCTCGAACAACATTTTCCCACTTGTAAAGTTTAATTGCATGATTAAATACTCCTTCTGGCAAATAATCTTGGTGATGATCTCGGCGAGTAGCGAACACCGCTATCATCTTCTCTTTTTTTGGTGTGGTGTTGTTGTTGTCGGTTGTGTATAGCTCGTAGAGGAAATTTCATTCCTTTAATAGGAGAAGCACCTTAAGGGAGAAAATTTTTCACATGATGATGATGTGTACTTATGTGTAAGTTTGTATGATGTCATCACACATGAGCAACCAAATATTACATGTGTTCACTTGAGTTGATGTGGACGAGTGTAGAAAAGAGCACGGGATGCAGGTGTGTTATATATCTCATCTCTTTTGCTCCTCGCGATAGTATTAGCCTTTTAGTGTCATCATCAGAGTGAGAGAAGAAGAAGGCAGTAAAAAGTAGGAGTCACGCCCTGACAAAATTCCGCCTTGCAGCTTCGTTGGACACGTAGCAAAGATGAAGGAAAAGGTGTGTGGTGGAGCATGTAATATAATTCCCCTGAAAAATATAATTCCTTGCACATGAGCTATCCCAGAAATTTCCTTCGACAAGGATGGATGGAAAGGATGAAAATTATTGCGAAGAAGAGGAAAAAATAACCTTGTGGCAACAACGATGTATGTATATGTCCCAACACAAAAATTTTCTTGCCACTTTCCCCGATTAGTAATTCCTCATCATCTTCCTTAGCATTTAATGTAGGTCTGCAAAACAACTTTCTCACACACTGTCATTCCTCATAAATTTCTCTTTTTTGGTTTTGCAGATCAAGGTTGTATCTGTAGTCGAGCGATAGGTGTGTACCTAGCCCGCTATGATTTCTCTTCTGATTCAGAATGGAAAATAGCGAAAGGAGCAAATCCCCTGTATCTTCTTCATCAAATCACACTGACTCCAGCTACTTTCTACAATATTAACTGCTACTGGCACTAAGAACTACTTGTCACTGGAGAAAATTGTCGTATGCTGGATATTTTCTCGATTCCTTCAGGGCTTCCTTCAAGTTCGATCGTTCCACTCCGATATTGATGCTGGTTGGGTTGTTGGTGTGTCCTTTAAACATTCACATATTTTATACATTATTTCATGATCCGAAGAAAGCACGTTTTTTATCCCTTTTCCTCAGATTCAAGAAAATATAAGGAGCGAAATACCGAGTCAAATTGCAATATCCTGCTTTTTTCAATATCGAAAGTCATCAAAAATGATTACTTTTTTCTCTCCGTATTATTGTTATGATTACTCGTGGGGAAAAAGCAACAGAGAAATGATATTCTTGTTACGCATAATATTCCTTCCACTCCATAAATGCAAACATTATGGATTGCGTGTTTTTTCTGTAGAAAAAAAGAAGGAAAGGGGAAAGGGAGAAAGCTTGGAAGAGATTTATATCTATTTCTTTGAAAAATAAGAATCTTGGAGAGAAATAAAAAAGATTGAATTTTCCCCTCTTTTTATCCCTGCTCGCTCTTCGAAGAATAAATACCATAAGAAAAGTTTAAGTACGTATGTTACGTCGCTTCAAAACTTACACAAAAAATGTAGCACTGCCAACTATTGCTGGCTCATCGAAGACGTCACCAACAACGTATTGTTAATCGTGAGCCGAGCGGGAGTTGTAGGAGCAGCAGTAACGTTGTTAGGTTTCTTGGAGAAATCATCATCGTTAGTGGAGCAGGAGTAGTAAGAATAGTCGAGAGTAGTCGAAGGACGAGATGAAGAATTGGTAGAGTAGTAGTAGTAAGTAGCACTGTTGCTGTCATCCGTGATCGTGATATTCCATTTTATTTTTTCAGCCCCATGGCAGTTAAGATATTGACTGAGAAATTGTGCTCCTCCTAAACGTTCAATTTCCCCGACTTCGTGTACGATTGTGTTCCTCGTTCCACTTTCGAGAGACGCAAGAAGAAGTGCTAATCTGACGATGGGATGAGTTGTGTAGTCGTCCTTCCTATTACTGGTGACAGCGTTACTCGCTTCCCCCTGGGGTTGATAGTCTCTACTTCTACGACGGTAATGAGAAGAAACGTACCTACAAACGCTACCGGAACTCTTGCAGATCTCTTCACCAATTATCGTTTTCAGAGTTGAAATGTACACGAGAAGGAGAAACACGACAAGATGGGGTGCTGAGTAATATGCTAACGAGTCGTCGTCACTGCAAATGGATCGCATCCCGGGATAACTTTTTTTTATCAAGTAAAACTATGCAATCAGATTTGTATATTTTTATGTTCCACACGTTATTCACAAGTTGTGTGTGATTTTGAGTTTTTGGATCCTTGGAGCCACTTCTATTTATTCGAAGCACCACAAACTTTACACGAAATAATCTGTGGAAAAATTGTTCTGCTTCGTTCCTCTTGACACCCTTTTTCCTACGTATTCTTCTTCAGCGAGGATATTATGGAAGATCAAAGAAAATTGTATAAAAAAATTGGTTGACAGCTGCACCCTCACCGCTCATCCCATCTTTTGACGGGTGACGTGCCTTCATAATGGTAGAAAGATGTCCTTATATTTCTAGTGGATATTGTGAAGATACAAAAAAAACCGTAGGTAATTCAAGTCACTTGATGGAATTCAATTTGTTGCGTGTTGTGTATGTGGCCTTTTTTTCTCGAGAACTGCTCTCTCCTCTTAACCTGTCCTTTAATATCTTCTCTTTTCTATTTATTCTCTGGGAACTTCACATTGTGTTCAAGACCACGATAGAAAAGAAGAGAAAGTTATGAGCTTTTCCACTCTTCAGAGAAAATACATGTGTATACCTAGACGCACTTTCAAACCACCACACGTTTTCTTCCCTCTATTCATCTGAAATTGTTGTGTGTGTGTGTCTGGAAGAAAAGAGTGAAAGTCGGTATATATTTCTCGAGTCCTCTTTCCCAACCAACCTTCCTTAGTCAGGGTATTATTGCTTCTGCTCACTTACTCTTACTCACTTTCTTACTTTCTTCGCATTATGTACGGCTATACCTTCAACGGTAGACGTACACACACACGACAAGAGTTCGTGGAAACAATGTTTTGTGTTGCTCGTTTTAAGTTGCTCTTGAGTGAAGAGTAGCTCAAAAAGCGAGGCATATGAGAGGAGAACCATTAGAAGATGTCGAGATTGCATCCCTCATCTCGCTCATTGCTTCCAGAGTCTGGAAATAAAAAAAAAGAAATATGTATAAAATGTGCATCTCACTCGAGAGAAAGGGAAAATGTGTATTCGTGTGCACATCCCGAAAAACGCAAAACCGCATTCAATATATGAGGTCTTTCACGAGAGAGAGAGATGCGAGACTTGAGTGAGAGAAGCTGGGCTTGATGAGTGCTTGTTTGGTCCAATTTACTGCACAATATTCTTGTTTTCTTTTCTCTTTTATTCTCCAGCTTCCACTCTTCTTAAAGTGCCTTTTGCTATTTTCTACCGAAAAAATAGACGGGTAAACCCTCCTGGCTATGTTTGTGAATTGTATCAAAATAGCTTTACAAATTGAATTTTTGTTTTATCAAATCCCTTCCCTGATGTAGTTTGCGAGCTGAAATTCTAGACAACAGATTTAATGGCGGCTGCGGAAGCCAAAAACTAAAAGAGTACACACAAAAGTTGTGTTGTAGAGAGAGAAAACAGAATGTTTTAAATGTAAAATATATACTCTTTCCTCGCAAATGCATCCTAACCTGATGACATTACACTTGGTAATGGAGAAAAATTCAAGAAGCTGGGGGATAACAATCAAAACCAGACTTGTTTCACGTATGGAGCACACCATGTACCTTCATTGCCTATATAGGATTTTAATATTTGAAATATAATCTTACAAAAAGAATCACAAAACAAAAATGCCGACTTTGATTCTTTTGTAAAATGATTGACAATGTTCACTTCAGAAGAAACCTCGCCAAAATTGAAGGTATTGTAATGATTGGAGTGTGCTTGCTGCTCTGTAATCGAAAGGGAGATTCACAGCAGTCACTCGATCACATTTTTGCTTACTCTCGTCTGCGGCAGTAAAACAGGAGGAAGAGTAAACCCAACTCCTTAAAAATTCTAACTTCACTTACTTCTTTTCGTAAGGAAGCTGAGGAGCTAGCTCGAAAAAAATACTCCAACACTACAGCAATTTTCCCCCGTGTTTGACTCTTGTCTCGACTCCCTATCGCTCGAACTCAAAATCCTGCATAAAAAACGTGCACTCTTGGAAACTCGGGGAATATTTACTCGTACACACGTTAAGCAAAGGAGCAGGCTACAAAGGGAGGAAGATGAAAACGACCGGCGGACCGACCGAAAGTGTGTCTGAGAGAGAAAGCTCTAAGAAGTGAAACAAAGTTCCTCCCCAAAGGTTTCCACTTTTTTACTTCATTTTCTTACTTTGGTGCGATGATGATATTGCCTCAGTTGCATGCCTTTCCTTCCTCGCTGAATTTTTTTACTCAACCTTCTGATTTAGAAGACGAGAAGGAGACAGAAAAGCTCTACATATGCAGCACTTTGTTTTTCGCCGAGAAGTATAAAAAACCGACTATCATTCTCACTAAAGTTGTATGGCCACTTTCACCAAAAAATATTTCCTAACAAAAAAGTGCAATTTTTCGTTTCCCAAACAAGAGAAACGCGCGGCACTGTCACTACCGCTTTTTTATTCTCTCCGATAACGGACTAACGGAGTACGGAATCGTTTGAAGAAACGCGCAGTTAGACCATTTAAGAGTTTTTTCTTTGGGTATCGTCGTCGTCCGAAAATGGATATGACATTAGCTCTTGTAAAAGCCGAATTTTTTTGATAGTGATACCGCTATTTCCCTTTCAGAAATCTATCTCCTCTCCTTTTATCCTTTCACTTTTTTCGCTTGATATTGGTGCAGCAATGTGCACAAGAAATGGAGAAATGGTAGTAGCAGAGCACTTTTCTCCGACTGGATAGATACATTAGCGAAAACGAGAGGCGACAGCAGAGCGGCAGCAAAGACGTCGACGAGGACAACGACGTCGACAGAGCGAACAAGAAGAGAGAGAGACGATGATGGGTTCCTCAAGTGTCCCACGGTTGGAACGAGACTGACTGACTCACACCAATGATCATATAAAAGGGCGAAAAGGGGGGTTTTGCAACTTGGAAAAAGTTTTTTCTTTCCTTTTCCCTCTTCTCGTAGAGTTTCGCTCGGTGGAATTATGTGCCTGCATTTTCCTTTTCTCCACTCTGCAAAAGTACATTTTCCCTTCACTCTCTCTCTCTCTCCGGTATACCGTCGTCACATTAGAGGAGAAAATGTTTCTTGTGTGCAGACGCAGTATGTACTCGCGGGCAACAGCTATATACGTACGCGAGTGTAAGTTTTACGTGTGTGTGTGCTTGGCAGACACTATAATATGCGAGTGGGATCCTGTTAGATATGATTATGTTAGGGTACTCTAGCAGAAAAGGCGGTTAGCTCGGGAATGCATACATATAAAAACGGAGAGAGAGAAAAGGAGAGGAAAAGGGAAAATATATGTACATGAAGAAAGCTCAGCAGTTCAGAGTGAAAGCAAAGCAACTATATACTCTCCCATGCCGAAGCACACTAAAAATGTATACGCTGCGATATAATGGTAATAATACTCCCTTCCCTGCTCTTTTCCTCAAAATACATGAAAACTTCAAGCGTATATGGGTATTGGTGGAGTCGTGCGTGTAGCTTTCCCAACGAGAGCATGCAAAAACGAAAGAAAAACTGTGTACATATATATGTGCTCAATATATAGAATAAAGCTCCCTTTTCCCTACTTTTTTATACCGTAACCAGCTTTGGCAGGGCAGGGTAGGTTTTCTAGTAGCACACAAGATATTGTGTTCGGGTGGAAGAAGCAGGGCGAGCATAAGCAAGCAATAGCGGCATCAGGCTGCATTGCATTTCACTTTACTGCGCGAATTTCTTTTTCTCTTATTTTGCAACTCACTCAGATCGTTGGTTTTGCTTAAAGATATTTATGTTTGGGGAAAAAGTATGTATGGGAATGAGTGTGTGTGTGAGTCCCTTTCTCTCACTTTGGCTCACTTACTTTAAAGTAGTGTTCCCTTCAAAAAATATATAGGCACACATATGATATTATGAATACTGGATCCAGCAGCGGCAGTATTTCCTTCCCTATTTGCATATAGGTTTGAAAATAACATACAGTATGCATAATACATATATAGTATCATCACAGTGATAAGTATTGATCACAAAGAAGCATGGTTGAGAGAGAGAGAGAGAGAGGAAGTATGCGCGATAGGATTCGGTACGCTAAGGGTAAATAGGTAAAGTACCTGCTCTTTTCGCTCATGTTTCTAACCTTACCGGATGATAGGAAGGAGAGGTGAGGGCAACGGCAGCTTTGGAATTTGCAAGTTTTTCGCGGAAAGCTTGGAGCAAGCTGCTTATGCATGCCTACTTTATTTTTACACATGAACATTTTTTACTCTCTCCCTCTCTCTATTTCTCTCTCTCTCTCTTTATGGATATCTTCTCACTTGAGAGTTACCTACTTTATTCCCATTGCCAATACAATTGTGTGTTCATGCATGCATACCTACCTACAACTCTCGAGTATTTTTTTATTCTTGTGCTTATATGAAGCACATAAAGTTTGCAGAGATACAGGAAAAAATGTGTACACAATACACTCGCCTGTAAGAAGTGGCTTTTGCTGAATAACAGTAAAACCACACTCAGTTCACTTACTTGCTTTCACCATTGCCCTCTCACTGCAACTATAGCCCTGGTCTGGTGTGTAGAGAAATTTTTTTTTGTTGAGGAAGAGTGTGCATGCGGAGTAGCAAAATATGTAGTAGTTTAGTGAGGAGTACGTTTTTTCTCTCTCGATGATTATACGAGTACTACGTTCTCATATTGCTTCAGACAAAGTGTTTCGCATAACCACCACATCACACAGACCTTCAGCAAACCAATAATATTTAAGCTAGTGGAGCAAACCCCGGCTTAACATCATATCATCAACTTGATATTATTATTATTTCCCTACGAGCATCCTAACCAGTTCATAGCTCCCTTCTCTCTCTCTCTCTCTCTCTCTCTCTCTCTCTTC
>JAQFZW010001197.1:0-31388 GCA_034687055.1 Heteromurus nitidus
TCGTTTTTCGTTTCGGTTTTTACTGCAAAACGAAAACGGATACGGTTTGCAAACCGAAACGGAAAACGGCAACCCTAAAAGTACTATTACTATTAATATGACTTTTTGACTGCTCTATGCAACTTCTCACGTTTAATCCTAAAGTCATATACTGATGCTGATAACTTCCTTCCAACATAACAATCAGAGTCCTTGCTTTGTAACTTATCTATTTATACTTTCACCACTTTCACTCTGTCCAGTTACTAACACACTTTTCTCTTATTCTGTGCGTTGTATTAGACTAGTTGTTCTTTGTTCAAGTTTGTTGTATGAATTCGCGGTGTTCTCAGAGTTTCCGTACGGTTCGGAATTTAAGGAGTGAAGAAATGCGTAGAATATAATGTATAAAAATGGTTTATACCCACTTTAATTCCCATTTTAACCTATAACCTATATCGCAAATATATGTCAGTGTCAGGAATTATTGTTACTAGTTATGCTTGTATTAAGTGTTCTGTGTCGTATTACAATATGTAGATCTCGTGTATTTTATTTCATTGTATGGGATGGTCATGAATGTAGGCGTATAATTAGGTAAACAGAGTTGTTTCACGATTTACATGGTGTTTGATATTATTTTATAATAGATTGCTGAAGAGCTTGAAGAAGGAGTTGCCCCGTTCAAAGAGGATAACGTGCGGTTGCACAAAGAAAACAGTCAGTTGCGAATGGGGATAGCTTGTGCGCTGGAGAAAGCAGAGGATACTGCTCGAGGTAAGTCGAGACTTTATTTATATCGTAACGTTTTGTACGGCTTCATAAAGACTGAAATTTCTTTCTGAATAGATCCGATATCTCGTGTACAAGACCTGGAATCTGAAAACAACGACTTGAAGTTGTTGGTTAGTCAGTTTGCTGAACGTGTTAAAAGAGCAGAAGCAGATTCCTTTGAGAAAACCAAACGTATTGCAAAACTTCAAGAAAAGGATTTAGGGGCGAATATCTTTGTAGCAGGTGCTTGAATTAGTGCAGTGTAGAATATGGATCCACTGTTTCATGTTTTGCGCAATTTTCAGATTGTTAAAATAATATACGTTTTTAAATTCGTGCTTTAATTGCAGGAGACAAAGGAAAAAATGTGGCAGCAAGCCTTTCCAAGCAGTCGATGGAGGTAGAATATTTTGTGCCTGACGCTTGTCCTCAATGTATACGCCTCAGGAACTTCGTTGAATACGGAAAAAATTCAGATCGAAATCCTAAAGCCGTCGATTATATGAAGGTAAGTATATACTTATTTCGATATCGACATCATTTAAATGCGCAATAATATGAATGTTCATGTCGTCTTGAGTAAGTATATGTTTAAGGGGAATTAAAATGGCAGTAAATTGTTGATTGCGACACGTATGAAATACTTATCAACAATTATTTGCAGTTGGCAGACAGCAGAATACAGGCTCTGCAGTTGCAAATTCGAAGCTTGAAGAATGTGGAGACAGAACACTTGTCCTTAATAGCATCACTAAGGGAAAGGGTAAAAACCAGAGGAACTGAGATAGAAAAACTGAGCGATTTAATTAAGATCCGCCCAGGCAGAGATAATTTCGTTAATGCCGCAGGAGTCAATTTGAGTCAAGATATTGATAAAATGGACCGTAATATTGCTGTCAAACTTAAAACTGCTGAGATTCAGTCACAGATTTTACAGAGAAGAAATTTGGAGCTGGAAGAGAAACTGAAAAAATCGATATGTAAGTAATGAAGTAAATGATTTCAAATTAAAACCACATATGTAATAATTTCTTCATAACGAATAACGAAGTATTATTTGCGATACCTTATATCTTGCTGATGTTTCCTTTATATAGTACAAGAACATGATGACTACATGGTTGGAAGAATCCCTGTACATTATCGAAATTCAGGTGCGGTTCAAGAGTTGCTTGAAAAGGAATTGGACAGGTACCCATCGCATGACAAAATGAATCTTTTAGAGAAACTGTACTACTTGGAACGTCAACTGTCGCATTGCTGCAAAGAAAAGGCAGTTCTCAAAGGTCTGTTGGAAGAATGCCGTTCAAAACATGGTCAAAACTTTGATGTAAACCACGATGTCATCCTCACTCCGAATAATTCAGAAATTAGAGTCACTCATGCGATAGGCACAGGCAGAATAGGTGTACGAAAAAAATTGGATAGTTTCCAACCTCAAAATCAACGAAAATCGGAAGTAAGAAAGCTCGCCGTCCGAAAGCATCTAGGTGGGGGTAGCGCTGACCAGGAAAAAGGTAAAAGTTTAAGTACTTCAAAAACTAATCTTAAAACGGGGAAACGCTTTGAAAAAACATCACCAAGACTTCCAGCAGCTGCAGAATTGCAGAGAAACCCCGATCGTATTTACCAGATCGAAGAAGAAAGCGAGGACGAAGTATCAAGTTATAAACTAGACAATGGGGGTATTGTCAAGGAAAATGAATGGGAAACAAATAATGGAAACCAAGATCTTGAAAGTAATGGTGAAGAGGAATCATTTGATGAAGATTTTGAAGTAGCTAAGGCACTAGCTGACAAACAGCGACCTTCTGGTGCGAAGAAAATAGACGCAGAGGACAGACGGAAGCTAGGTATAAATTCACAATCTCATAGGATTAAGCAGAAATCCATTCCGAAACCCACTTCAAAAGCTCATGAAAGTAGGTTATCAAATCAAACGTTAAGCACTAAAGTATCTCGTGGATCAGACAGACTGGCACAAGGGAAAAAATCTCACGTAGACTCTAAAGAAACTGTAGAGGCGAAATCTCGTAGCACCGAACGAAAGGAGGATCAGTATTTTGAGGACGACGCTTGCGATTATTATAGTTCCGAAGAGGATTTGGGCAGCGAAGACGATTTCAACGATAAAGGATATTCTGATGATTCAGATGTGAACAGAAACGAAAATATTGCAGTTGCCCAAGGTTCTCAGTCTCAGGTTCAAAGACAAAATGCTGCAAGTATTAAGAACAGGCAACACTTCAGCAAACATGACGCTGATTACAAAGGTGAAGGCAAAGTGATTGAAACTGACCCAGCGATGTCTATCACTAAACAGTCACATGTTTTTGATTCTAAGTCGCGTGATCATACAATTTCACAACATAACGTCACTAACCAAGGAAAAAAGCTCCTGAGCAAACACAAAAGTTATTCTGAAACTAGCCAAAGAACCTTTCCAGATAAACATAGCCATCATCGAGAATCCCAACCACCACATCATGGCATCGATAAGCGATTACATACTGATAGGAAAATTAAGGACCACTCCATCCATGTGAAGGTGAAAGAAGATCCTTCTACGGTTAAGTCTAAGATATCTAAACATAAAACGAACACTGTCGATCTTGTCAACGAAGCAGCCGTTGACGAAGATGATGGCGTTAGTGTTTCAGGAAACACCCTAGGAAAGCGAAGTACAAAACATGGCGTTCCTTTGACCAGACCTGCTAAACTAGATCGTTCAAAAACTGAAGAGCGAATAGGTGTAGCGCCAAAACAACGTCCCGGCCGGCCCTTAATTTCGAAAGAAGTTAACCCACAGAAGCGATTAGCGGTTTCCAAAAACGCTCCAGCAGAAGCAAAATCAAGAAAGCAACAAGCCATTCAACAACAGGATCATCACAATTCCAGTGACGAACAAAGGATGCAAAGCGATGAGGAAATTTCTGACTCAGACCCTGGTGAAAATGCTGATGATAACTCCAGCGTAGCTTACTACGACGATGTTTCATTCCCATCCTCGACACAACCGCTAGGCTTCAAAGATTCTAAAAATGATAAGACAGCGAATCGGGATGATATTACCCGTAACGGGAATCAGAGCTTTAAAAATTCTTTTGACCAAATTCGCGGTGGACCAAAAGTTCCTCAGGAAGTAAAAGATAGCTCTGTACAACGCCATAATGTTGCGGGACCTGGCGGTGATTCCAGACATGTGACTCCGTCAGTGAAAGCAGGATATATTTCGAAAAACGATATACCTAGCCGTAAACCGAGACACGATCAGTTGTCCATGAGAGCAAATACTTCTTCAGTATCTGGAAGAAACCCTGAACCAGATCCTCGAAGCATGAGAGGTCATAGATCAGAAAACGTGATGCAGGTCAGCGATTCTAAATTATCTGAATCGGAACCGTTGCGGGACAAAGAAAGTATGCATTGTGCCAATTCCAGAGAAGGAATTTTATTGGTTGAAGAACCATCCTTGTTATCAATATCTGAATTTGAAAGAAATGCTTCTGAGATGGATGATAATGATAACAGACGCGTCGAAACTACTGTCGCTAACTACGAATCACAAGGAAAGCGTGGCGATAACGCAAGCTTGGAAATGCGTGGCGTTGAAGATCAACTCAATGTTTTTCCATCGACAGGGTATCCGAAGAGGAACGACGAAATTGCTGCCCGTGGTACGAACGGGGAAAACAAAAGTACTTCTCAGGCATCTACCCAACATTATACTACAACAGGTTATCAACGTTTAGATGGTTTTGGTGCAAATCAAAACTCTCAAGGTTTTGGTGGGGTCGCAGATAGAGAATTTAATAGAGCAGGAGGTGCGGACGGAATTACGTCATACGGAGAAAGCAGCGGAACTTCCTATTCGAGAAAAGAAGGAGGAGATTTTGCACAAGGCAGGCATGATCGAAGAGGAATGTCCGATGCAGCTATTAAAGATAACCATACATTTGGGACTGAAAGAGGCAATATATACAAGGGGGACCTCTTTGGGAATGTGAGCTCCGATAGACACGTGAGGGAACGTTATACGTCCGTTCGATCTGTTGCTGTAAACACTGATGGACAATTCGATCTGTCGTGGAAAAACAGGGAAGATCCACAGGAAAAGAAAGCATTACAAGACAAGATATCCGCTCTGCAGAGAAAATTGTAGGTTATTACAATGTATTACAATTAGGAACACTTAATCTCAAGCCTCAGTCTTATTTCTCAAGTTTTCACAATAATATTCTACTTTATAGAGATGAATCGCATGCAGATAGCTCCCAGTTTCAACTGAAGTCTTTTGAACTTCAAGGAGAACTGGAAAGGACAAAACACATGTACCAAGTAGAAAAGCAAGAACGTGAATTGGCTCTTAGTGAACTTAGAAGGTAATAAATACAGTCCGACAGTAACAGATTATTATATGTACATAGAATTTACTCAATAACGAACACCAATATCCTACCACATTCCACAGAATCAGAGACCAAAACAACGAATCAACGACGAGAATGTTGATGACATCTGCATTAGGGTCAGATGGGTCGTTTCGCAAAGGAGCCACTCCAATGGAAATGGAAAGAGAAATTGCAAACCTTAGGGCTGCGTTAACTAATCTTGATAAGGATAAGGATGAAATGAGGGTCGAGCTGGACAAAAAGGACGAAAAATTGGCACGTATATCACACGAATTATCAAACTATATGGACGAAATCTCGCAGTTGAAACTGAAGCTGAAAAATGCAGAACTTCACATCAGGTATGCATGTTCGCAGCTTTGCATTGCAAAGATCTATTTCATGCAGTACCTTTGCATGTGTGTGGTAATTCCTTCAACCAATTTCACGTTCAATGTAGCCACAGTGGGGAATCAGCCAAGGAACAAAATCGAGAAGCGGAATTTTTGAAAAAACAATTGGAATCTATACGTCGAGATTTTGAAAAAACTATAAAAGAAAGAGATGAATCTCTGAAGGAACTTCACAAGGTGTCTGGAGCTCATGCAAAGGGCCAGATGGAAAGGCGAAGTGTAGAATCTGAATTAGAAGTAAAAAGCAAAGAAGCAGATGATCTGAGGCGACAAGTTCAGCGCTATATTGACGAAGTTCGAAGAATCGAAGAACTGCTTTTGGATAAGGTATGAAAGACATGATTCGTTTTTCAAAGTAAGAGCCTCGACAGTAGTACAGCCATTAGTAATGCTTCTTCTGCTTGGATGTTTCAGGAAGAAGAAATGGAAATGTTGATTCAGCACTATAGATCTTTAACGGCTGAAAATACCAATTTGGAAGCTCAAAGAACTAGTTTGGAGAGGGAAGCATCCTCAATACGCGACAGTGTTCGAGACACTGTAGATCAAAATATTAGTTTCAAGACTCAGCTAACCTCGCAGAACTCCCTTGTACAGTCATTAGAAGAAGGTAAGGGTGCAGTTGCTCGTTCAACGATTTTATTGTATTGCATCCCTAAATCTCCCAATACGTATCATGCAAATGTTATATTAAATGGAGATAAGTATTTACCTTCAAATAATCCTTACAGAAATACAGCGACTAACCCAACAAATCACGCAGTTGGAAAATCAAGCTGCTTCTAAGAGTGAAAATGAAAATTTTTTAGAGGCAGATGTTAAGGCATCGAAGGACCTGCTTTATCGTTTGGAAGTACAAATGGATAAACTGAAGCTGGATCTCGCAGACTGTGAAAGCAGACGAAAGCAGGTTGAAATAATTTTTTTAAATCTGAATATTACGTAACCATATATTACATAGGCATAACAGGCATATTATTTATCTTCGTGGAGTATCAAAAACAGAATAATATGTTTCGAAATCTGATTTAAGGTTGAAGCAGAAAATGCCGAATTTAATTCGCACATCGCATCTCTAGAAACACGACTACAGGAGGAGACAGAACGGCAGCAACAACTGGAAAATTTGGTGGCGAATTCACGTGAAAAAGATTTTCAAACGGAAAGGACAACACTTGGAATTTCTAAAGAAAGGGACGAGTTGACGGAGAAACTAACAAGCTTGCAACAGCGAAGGTTCAATAAATTCAGGAAGTAAAATTCTGCCAAGTCATTTTGTAGTGAGCAATATTTTGAATCCTTTACAGCGAAACATTAAATACTGAAGTGTCAAGATATCGACTAAAATCCATAGAACTCCAAAGCGAATTGGATCGCATGCGTAGACAATTAGAGAATGAAAAACGTGATCGAGAATCTACTGTATCAGAACTACGAAGGTAGCTTGCATACAAAACAAAAATAAGTACAGATTTCATCTTTATTGGTATAGTTAAGGTCAAACTAATATAATTCTAACTGTATATACCAGAGTTCGAGATCAGTTAAATTCGTCTAGTGCTAACTATCTGTTGAATACTGCGCTCGGTACTGGTAGTTCAGGATCACCGAGTGTAGGCGGGGGGCAATTTACGGATAGTTCTACGAGGCTGGGTTCAACTGCAGCATCTAGTTTCAGACAAGTCCTAGAGAAAGATATGCAGCCACGTAGTTCCAGGGATCAAAGTCCACTGGCTACGCCTTCTGACATTCAAATAGAAAGTCCAACCCCGTAAGTGGCTACCACTAAATTCAATATTTCGAGTAACTGGTGAAATACTCTAATGGTTTTTGCTGAATTAATAATTAATTAATTTCAGAATTGCTACATCAACTTCTCGTCCACCAGAGGATCAACACTCACCAGTGTCACAATCAGTAGACCCATCCAAAGGATCAAATCGAACCGGGGACGATGAGTTCGAAGAGTGGGATTCGCCAAAATGAATAAATATGTAACTACGCCCAACAAATTTGCCATGCATTTAGTACGTTTCCACAAATTATAATAATATTATTCAAGTTTCTATTGTTTACAATGCTACTTTATCCGTGTTCAAAGTGTAATTTTAGTACATAAATGGTTATCTGTGAGAAACTGATTTATATTACTACCTAGCTATATCAGGATACATATTAACCTGAACAGTTTAAGCATATCAACGTCGTTCTACAAAATCCGAATGAGTAATCTTACGACGAATTCAAATTGGGTTAGATAACATCACAATCACTATTATGGCTTGGAGGTGTTCATTTATGAATCTCAGGAATTAATGAACTATGAACAATTTTATCACATTCCAACTAAGCATCAAGGTCATTCGTAAACATCGAACAGTACGTGACCAGTGAGTATTTGTCTTTCTACAAAACATTGTTCAGGACATTTGCCTTCGAACTGGGCCCAATTACAACGCACAATCGATTCATACCCTTATCCCTCCTACGATCCTTCACTTTAACTAGTGAACGAATTATTAAGACCCAGACTGACTTGCAGAACGCCCTTTACGTCGAGTTGCTTTGCCTTTAGATGAAGTTGTACTTTTACGACTGCTTGTACTCCGATTGCTACGCGTCGAAGTTGAAACTTCAGAATCAAGTTCAAAGAGCAAGTCGTCGCTTATAGCCTTCCGACGCTTCGTTGGCTTCTCAATAGGAATTTCTGGTTCAGTCTCTTCCGGTCTGGCTTTAATTCCTTTAATTCTTCTCGACTGCAAGCTGGTTCCTGGCCTTAATTCCGGCGCTGAAGACAAAACAGTCGCCTCCAAAACCGAGGCTGTTATATCTGCTCCTGAATCTTCTGTTTCTAACAACGTTGACAATTCCTGTTGGTGTTCAAAATATTTTAATCTTCTCTTTTGAGACTTTTTGGGTACTTCCGCCTTCTGATTCTTCTTACGTTTACTTGAAATTTCATCTGCCTTATCTTCATCTACTTCATCATTGAGTTCATCATTTCCATCATCCGAAAATACAGATACGGCTTTTTTTGCTTGCGCAGATCTTCCGCTTCTTCTGACCGCTTTGGAGGGCGATTCTTGAATGCTATCTTCAACTTCTCGAGTTGGAGTTTTGGATGCTCGGTTGCTACGTCGAACAGGCTTAGTTTGAGGTTCTTCTGGTGCATCGTAAAGATCCGTTAAAGGAGTCTTGGAACGTTTACTTCTAGTAACACGTTTCTTTGAAGTCATATCAACATCTTCTACGTTACCCTCCTGTGCATCTCTACTTGGCGTCGTAGAACGCCTTGCTCGCAGGGTTCTCCGCGTAGCGTTATCGTCAGTTTCACCTATACTTTCGTCCTGAACATCTCTGGACGGCGTCCTCGATCGTGATACTCGGGTGCTTCTTCGAACAATGGTCGTTTCCAAATCATCGAAATACTCCTCCTCAAAAATTTCTCGCGTTCTTGATTGCGACGTTCTGGCACTTCGACGAACAGATTTATTTTCAGTTCCTTCTACTTCCTCATCGGTTTCTGCCGCTCTATGCTGGTCGACAACACGTGAGGTTGAGGGCAGTGTTTCCGTGACTGTGACTTCAAATATGCTGGACACAGATGGGTCCCTGATGGGAGTTCGAGACCGTGACAAACGTGTCTGACGACGTGGAGTTGTAGCCTCTGATTCTTCTGGAATTTCCTCCATAACCTCTCGGGATGGTGTTGTCGAGCGCGAAGTACGACTGCTCCTTCGGATTCGCTTAGTTTCTGGTTCTTCTTTGACAACAATGTTGTCCTCATCTTCTTGGGGCCGTTTGGGAAGCTTGTATTTATAATCAACGGAAGGGTCCACAAGTTCTCGTTTGGGTGTTCGGGACCGCGACTTCCCGGTTTTTCTTGCTATATCTTTAGTTTGAATTTCCTGTGATTCATGAGTTGATTCTTTCGTCGGTGTACTACTAGTACTACTAGATCTGGAGCTTCGAGATTTTCGCTTAGTCTCACTTTGTGACAGTATAGGCATGTCTCGTTTAGGTGTTCGGGATTTCGATGTTCGGAGTCTTATTTGAGGTTCATCAGTACCAGTTAAAGCATCTTCCCCTTCTTTATCATTCTTTGAAGTGGCCTTTTCGACTGGAATGCCGAAATCGCTCAGGTCTATTTGTACTTGGTGGAATGCTTGAAACTGAGAACTTGTCTCGACGACTTGCATTAATACCTCCTCAGTTGTTGCATGTGTTGCTTGTGTAGTTAAAAGTTTACTAGGGCTAACTCTGTCTTCCGCAACAGCTACTGATACTTCGAATGGTTCACTCGTTACATCTTCAGTCTTAGTATCCTCTATTTGATATACACCTTCATCGCGATCCTCTAAACGTTCTTCTGATATTTGGTACAACGAAGATGGATATTGGACATCTTCTACGTGACTAGCAATTTTCTCAGACTCAGAGGTATCTGCAGTTTCCAATGCGTTAAAAAAACTTGTTTCGGCTTCAGATTCATTGCTACCAATTACGTCCTCGGTATTTGGACACGCAACATCTGAAGTATTAGCAATGGAGTCACGGTGAACATCAAGATTTGAACCATTCATACTGGTTTCTCCAACAGCGTCATCAGCATCCTCGTAGATTGTCGCATTTTTATCGTCGTCATCCGAAGAATGTAATGACAGATTTTCAAACCTCAATTCCATTTTCTTGGCAACTTTGGGTTTTAATGGATCCTTTTCCTAATTAGAGCAAGTTTCATAAAAATCAAATTTATAATCTGCTTCAAATGAATACTAACGATTACATTAATATACACTTATTTTTTGAATACATTACCTTCATAATGGAGTGCACTGGAAGTGGTTGAGACAGTGTTTCATCAGGAGTTGCGCACGAACTACGCTGGCTCGAACTGAAGTTTAAACTTCTATCCATTTTGCGATTCTCTGATCGATGATCGATAGCTGGAGTCCTTAATAGACTAATGAGATCAACCTTGCTACTCACAGATTCATTATGTCGTTCTTCGTGTACAGTTTCATTTATGATGGTAGTCTCGGAGCGAGTATTACCACAAATCGATAAACGTGATGTTCGACGCCCAAAAGATTTGCGCGAGTGCGAGTACCTTTTCTTGCGGTTTTCATGTAACAGGTCATCAGAATCCGCAGCTGCAGACACTATACTCTGGATTTTCCCTGCGTACCGACGTAAAGGGCTAAGGGGATCACTGGAATATGTTTCAGATAATCGCAGGCGCCGTAGTTGTGGAGGAAGTTTAGATTCGTTTCGTAAACTATCAGGAACTGGGCTTAGTGATTCTGGTTCCACTGGAACAGCCTTTATACAGATTGTCGACTTCTTAGGACGAACTAAAAATAATAAATTCGAGTTGTTCATTTCTTATTAGAGTTCAATATCTATTATTCGCCATCGTCAATTGTTAACATTATTTATTATACCGTATTGCGGAGTTTGCAAGCGTAGGAACCTCGCAACCACGCTCTCTTTTGTAGAATTAAGCACATGTACAATATAATTTTCTTGAAATGTCCACAATTTGTTATCAGAATCGGACAAATTTCGCAACCTCAGTACATTGCGGACTCTAGCAAACTCTTCTTCAAGGTTCTGATACTGCTCTGTATGAACATAGTACATTAGTAACTGCATCATCCGTTTCACTGAATCAGAATTGTTCAAGAATGCCAACATGGTCTGTCGGATTCTATTTGGCAGCTCCTTAGATCTTTTCCTAATGAATTCTCCTAATCTGTCTCGTTCTTCAGAAACTATATACCAAAACAAAATGGTAATAAAATTGGAGAACTGTATCTACTCATATGTATATCATTGTTTAGTATTAATTTAGTCATACTCTCAAAAAACTGCTGCAGTAACTCCTCGTCAGATCCTAAGTTACTAGACACCATCAACTCTGCCAACGCCTCATACTTACTACTTGAAGACGTCATAAGGGAAAACAGCAGCCTGAAAAACATAAAATAGGTTAATATTCAATAATGCTTGGTGGTGTTATACCTAACCGATTCATACAATTAAATTATTACATTACCTAGCAAGTTTAACAGGACAGGATTTTAGTAACAGATCAGCTATCTCATTTTCATAACCGGCAGCTGTTAAAGCAACAGCGGCAGCCCACCATGGTAAACCGTCAGTCTCGAACAATCTTTCCTTCTCCTTTAAATGAATCATGACATCCTCATACATCCCCTGATCCAACAGCCACAGGCACAAGACATCAGAGTAGTCATCCGCAGCACAATCCAAAACAGCCTTGAAATCCCCACGAATCTTGCGTTCCACGTCGCTACATGGATTTGAAGCAGTTAGCAAAACTATGTAACACTAATATTTTTAAATTCCAAGTGCACTTTGCCTACCTGTTGAAGGTCATGTTAGCGAATTCTAAGTACCTCAAATTTAAATCAAATAAGAAGTACATGAACACCCGAGAAACCGTCCGTGGATCGGCATCAGGCCACATGAACATGTTGACTAAATAACCGATATGCTGAGGTGGGTACATATATTCGCCATCGGAAACATGCCATTCTGCTTTAATTTCGTCCTCCATCATAAGACTGTCCATAAGATGGTCGATCATCAGTGGGTGTGTCTGGTAAATATTCAACCAATAATTAAAATTTCCCCCTGTTGTTACGTCTTCTTAACGTTGACATTCTACTTCCGAATGTATTACTACCAGATACTCACGTTTTTATACCGAATATCAATGAAATTGGACCCATAAATTGCTCTCTTAGATTGCTCTCTTCGAATTTTATAATGCTCCGTCATGGTGGTTATGAACATTCTGTCATTCTGTAGGAAAAATTTGGCTTTGTGCAACATTAACAGTGCTGCAGAGTATTGGACCAGCTTCCCCAGGCCAAATTCAATATCCTCGAGCTCCAAACCCCGCGCTGTAATTAAAGATTAGTTTAAATTACCGTCTTAGGTATCTACAGTTCTTTGTATTCAGCAACAAAGAGTTTAGAAAATACTGGAAATACCTGAATAAACTTCTGTTGGATTCATCAAAGTTGATAACATTTTATGTAAGGATGTCCAAGCAAAGTTGGAACAATTAACAAAATCAATCGTTTCTGGAGGGAGCGTATCATCAACGAAGGTAAGTAAACTTTCCCAGTGTTGGTCAGCTACACTTCGAATGGCCATCATATAGCTACCTACCCAGTCAATGATAAGGTCAATGGTACAGCCCACATTCGCAAAGGAACCATCCAACCAAGCGCTAGCTAATCGGACAATTGCTGAAGTGCGTCGACTTTCTAACAGAACCGAGAAGATTAAAAACCTATCCCGATTCTATAATTTAAAATTTTAATAAATTTGGTTAAATTGATTAAATATGAGATTCCATCAGCTATCAAACCAAGCAATAATAATTTACCTTTTCAGATAAGCTATCCCCATAAACTCGAGGAAATATAGGCTCCAGCCCATACCTAAGGAACGCATTTTTAAGATTCGCAGGCTGTATCATCAACGTAGGACCGTCTTTGAACATAATCCTAACCAATTTCTCTTGCACACCGAAATGTTCAAAGGCGGATACTCCCGTGTTTGTTAAACAAACGGCTCCTGCAAATCAAAATTAAAGTATATTAATCACAATTCAAAAACTATCCACAATGCGTTAACATCAGTAAATATACACTTACTAAATGAGGATGATGCTGGGTACAAATGTATATCTAGTTTGGAGTGCGGATTTTCCCATCTCATCAGCGATTTTGGAATTATTCTAACATCCAGCACTAGATTAGAAATATCTAGACCAAAACAGATTGTAATATTATTAAAATAACTTGTGGTAATCACAAATTTGTATAAAGTTACTGAGAAAGCACGAAAGCAGTAGTTAACCGTTATCGAACCTGGTATATCAACCGGTAAAGCAACCCAGTAAGGACACAGACCAGTGGATGGATTGTACACGATGCCATCCTTAGTATGATTCGAGTACCACTGATTTAAGTCAAATGCACCCATATAGAAAATTCCTCCTCTCCCAACTTCCCAGGCACAACACATCAACTCACTGTCCGGCTGTGTCCAAATTCGAAGCGGTCGGGCACTGCTGCGAATGCTGCTTTCTTCACCCTCACTATCAGTTGGAAAAAAGTCATCAATCAACGGAATTGCCATTCTCCTGGTGCATTGCCTGAAACCCTGAAAATAAGATGAATAAACAATAACGAATTATGGCATGTGTTCGGGTCTAATTGTAAGTTGGTAAACATTATGAATTTAAACTTACTTCATATGTAAATCCGAAGTTTTCTATGAACGCCTTGTTTTCGTAGTACAAACAATATAGCTCGACGTGGGCACTTGAGCACTCATTAGAGTTATTCCCGAACATCACCCAGACATAGCAATAGTTTTTGGGATCATCCACCGGTTGCTGGAAACTGAATCCGAAGACGGGTATGTTTTTCTCAAAGTGGACCGGATCCGAACTAAATCTAAATTTATAAAACTTCAGATAATCATCAAATCCTTATTAATGTACATACTTTTGATATATTGCGCCCACAAACTTGACAGCCTGGGTACAAAATTCACGGTCTTACTGTAATTCCATGTTGTTTACTCGCCAAATCTGGAATCCTCCACATGTATATCCCACCAGAAGTGAACCGATAGCAGGTACATACTCAATACATGTGACTCCTACTGAATTTTTATGAAGCATTAGTATGCTTTCACCATTTGGATTACAATAGTGAAACGCATCCGAGACTACGTCATCCTCTGGTTCATCTGTTAGTAAACAGACACAGCCACACAATATTTCAGTAAGGATTCATATTTCACTTTCATTAACATAAACCAATCTCTTATTTTAATAAAATTCTAAAAGTAATTTGTTTCGCTGCATACTTGTAAACCTCAAAGAAATTAAACTCCTTTTAGAAACAGCTTTGTGCCTTTTCGTTGCAATAACGTATTCATGTGGATTCACATATAGTAGCCGATAGGATACATCTGTAATACTTTTTGTGCCTAAGAGACTACTGAAGTTGAGATCGTCCAGACCAAGGTCGACAATTATTACAGAACCTCCACGAAGACCAACAGCAGCAATTCCAACCATTGCCATCATCGTCTCGTTAAAAAAGGGTCGGCTACTTCCACCTTCTTCAAAATGGCTTAGCACAGTTATACTGCTAACCTGAAAATATAAACATCAACCCTAAGTCATAAGTTGAAAGTTAGACACGAATGCTTCATAAAAATATAAAATGTTATTTATTGAATGTGAAATAAAATAACTCTTTTGTACATACCGGATCCGGAATTTCAATCCATTTCATAGGAGCACAGCAAATAGGATCAAAAATGACCACAGCCCCCCTCAATTCCTTGTTATTATTTTCTGAACTATATGAAATTCCTAAAAGGAGTTTACGAGCTCCCGACGACGTTCTTTGATTATGAATTGCCAATTCAGTGGCACATGTGATCCGCCCCCCTGTGAATGTGTAACTTGAAGAGGAAACAGCGATTGAAGAATTTGAAGAATGGTTTCCCATTCCATTTTGACTTTCTTCGAAGTATTTATCCACCGGGAAGCATTTGATGACTGACTGATTAAAGCAGCACCCCCAACTACAATCTAAATATGAAAAGCATACAATTGATTAAGTTATTACAAAACATTCAACATACAACTTTTATCAAATTCATATCATCATATTGCCAAGTTGTATACACACCTTGAGAAATGAATCCAGACAGGTAAATTCCTCCAGGGACTTCCGGGGAGGTTTTTGGGAGCTGAGTTTCCGATTCATAGCAGAAGGGGGAAAGCAGGTTCTCCAAATTATTAGAATTATCGAAACTTTCGTCAGCCATCTTACTAACCTACGTCCTTCTTCTTCTTGGATGATTTAATTTATAGCTTAATAATTATTTATCACTTAATCAACCTTATCCTATTATACTAACGTTTAGTTCCTTTCCTATCCTAACGCCTAATAAGCGTGAAATCTGACAATATTTTAAGCAGAAAATTGTGATTATGTCAAAAAACCAGACATCCTATTTTCATAATAATTATCAATTACGCCCAAAAAATTATTCAATTGAGTACGCGTGCCTCCTGGATGAATGTCCAACACATTTTAAGTTTTATCCAGAATTTGATCTCTTGATTTCCAGTCTAAAAACACAAGTCACAAGTGTGTGTTGTGTTTGGAATTGAGTAAAATAAACAGAGAGGAATGAGTGTCGTTGGTGCAGCATACAGCGCTCTTTGAAGATACACTTTCACTCGTCGCTCCGTCACTAGATACTCTCCATATAAGAGTCTCCCGATGCCCCAACGCGTTATAACTAGAGTTTGTTTCCTCTGCAAATGCACACCGAGCTCTGCGAGTGCATACCACACGTGAAGGGGACAATGCACGCGCGGCAATACTGGGGCAATCACAGAATCACAAAGCACGTGCTTTTTGCGTTGAGCTGGACGCATTTGAGTGCACACACGATCGTAGGAACATGTGTAAACCACAACATAAACATGCATCACTGCTGACTGCGTACTGAAAGTTTTCTTATTAATTAATTAATTAACGTTGTAGGATTAAGAGAGTGAGGTTTGATGAGGTAAGGAAATATCCAGTACATAGCAAACACTTGTGGGTCTGATGGATGTGGAAATTGAACTCTAATTTATTATTGATATAAATTTTGATTTGTAAATTTGATATTAGTGAGAGCTGACTTTGTTAATTGCCATTAATAATTTGGAACCGGGCAACTAGTGATCGGAGTGGAATTTCAGCTCAACAGTGGTGTTTATAATTTGAGTTCACAATGCGGCCCTTAACTGAAGAAGAGACAAGATTGTTCTTCGAGAAATTAGCGAAATAGTAAGTCCAAGATTACTGATTAATTGCCAGCATTCATGGGATATTGCGATGTAAACTAACACGATTCTTTATAAAGCCACGTTTTCTGTTATCCCTAGTCTAAATGTAAATGTGAGATAAGGGACGTTAACCATTGATGCATATTATATTGATTTTTGTTTTTAGTATTGGAGAGAATATCAAAATTCTGATCGATAGACCTGACGGCCCCTACTGTTTTAGATTGCATAAAGAACGTGTTTATTATGTATCCGAAGAAATAATGAAGAAAGCCGGAAATATTTCCAGAGACAACTTAGTCTGTTTGGGAACTTGTATGGGAAAGTTTACAAAAACAAAAAAATTCCGCCTTCACATAACAGCGCTAGATTACCTTGCTCCATATGCCCAGGTAAGCACAATTCATAAATTGTTCACAGGCGATTGGCGGTGTTTACTTTGTAAAAATATGTTATATTGCATATGTATTTAAAAATTGAATGTTTATACGGTCCATTTTGTATTTTTTCAGGCGAAAATGTGGCTGAAACCTTCTGCAGAGCAGCAGTTCCTGTATGGTCACAATGTGATGAAATCAGGTCTTGGACGAATTTCAGAAAACACTCAAAAGTATAGTGGAGTTGTCGTTTATTCAATGAACGACCTTCCTTTGGTAAGCAATGTGCAATACTCAAGATTTGTTACAAATATATGATTATGATATTTTTGAAATTTGTAACTCATTACATTGTATTTTAGGGGTTTGGTACTGCTGCAAAATCCACTTCAGAATGCAGACATACTGACCCAGGAACAATAGTATGCTTTCATCAAGCAGATACCGGCGAATACATCAGAAGCGAGGACACGCTAACATAATTTTGTATTATCGGACTAAAGAATTGTCATATCGGCTTGTATTCGCGATCTTTTATTCATGTCTTTTTATGCGTTCAATTTTCACTCAATAAAGTTATATATGTACTCACTATATGAAGTTGGAGTAACTGGGAAATTATCTATCTGTTACTACACATATGGTTTTCGTAGAAGTAGAACCTCTACCACTACTTGTGAGATGTTTAATTTCTGAATGGTGTGGATAGAAATTTGTGCAAGTCACAAGTTGCTCGGCATGTCGGCAGTGCCCTTGCAGCAATGTCAGTTTGTGGCAGTTTAGAAGTTTCGTCGAACAGTAAAAAATTTATCAGCATAATGTAATTATTAAGTGCATCAGAACTTTCAGAACTCGATTTGAGGTCCGTAGCTCTTATTGCAAGTTGAGAATAAAAGTCGAAGAAATAAACTCGACATTCTTGAATCTCGTTAAAGCAAAATGTGTGGTTTATGAATGCGTAGGCACACCAGTGAGAATATTACGTGTGCAAATATTGTTAGAGCAGACAATCGTCTACTTTACCGTTTTTTTCTAGACAGAGAGTTCTGAAACAAGTGCATTTTTGAGATCGAACATCGGAACTTACTCCATTCTCATAATAAGATATAGAAAGACATAAATGTTGGTGTCTCGCGATATGAGTAAAACAGTTGTAGGTTGGAAGTTCCATCGCGGAGAAGTCTTGTTCTCCATGTGCCACTTTTCCTTCAGTTTGTAGTAGTACTATATACTATACTGTTGCTTCTGCTAGTTGCTTACATACTGCATACAAAAGTGCTTGGAAAGTCACACATTTACAACATAGGCATAGCCCCGATCCCCCCAACAGCAGAAAGCACATCGACGAGACTCGAGTAAGTGTTCAATACATGAAGTTGGATAAAGGCTGTGCGCTTTTAGGCAGATGCACTCACATCCGTCAGTTAAATTGTTCCTGCCTCTTGTCATTCACTTGAATCTTCTCATGAGCGTCGACTTTCACATTCACACACACATATATATATCACAATTCTAAACTCCATAGACATACATCGACTTTGCTCTATATACTGACACAATTACACAAAAAAGCATGTATATATGACAAGGCAAATTTCGAGAGAAGAAAGCAATTGAGATAGCATATATTATATCGCTATTCTGAGGAGAAAGGTAGGGACTAGGTAAAGCTGAAAGGATCCGTAATAATGATGTGTATAGGGATAAAGTTGGGAGGAAGCAGGACAGATGAAAGTCATATGAATCTTTTGCCCAGTTGAGGTTTCAGAGCTGGATCGATAGTGTTGTGTGCTCTATCCTGTCTTTTTCCTTCTATGCTTTCACTACTCTCACACTCCTTATTTTGTATCTCCTCTTTCTACAACTGCCGTTACGACTACCACTTACTATCATTATTACCACGGCACGCAATCTCTTTTTTGCCTACCGTGACTCCCATTATTTGACTCCTTTCTCACACTATAAAAGCCTTCCAAAACTGAAGCTAACACACTTTTCTCTAACAGCATCAACATTTCATCTGGAAGACTCCAGCTAACATTAAACATATATAAAAGTCTATGTATTCTCTGTTCCCATTTTGTGGATGTGTGCAAAAAATACATGTAAAAGCTCTAGTACGGAAGATCGTGCACGTAGTAGTTTTGCAATTTTGCAATGACAGCAGCCCATAAGACAGCAGATCTTGTATTCATTCTGCACACTTTTACTTTCTCTCTGGTATCTGGCATACGACTGCCCCCATGAAAACAGTGTGTTCGCGTGAACGCGAGTGTGTGTACGTTTAAGATTTTGCCAAGTCGAAAACCTGGCTGGTGAAAGTACACATTAGAGGTAGGAGTACAAGAGCGAATAACACACATCCACAGTCAACTCTCTTGTTCCGCCTGTTCCGTCGTATTTTCTCTCGCCCTCCTGTCGACGTGTGTGCACACATTTCCGTTTCCACAAAAATATTCCAAATCCACATGCATTTATATTTTAAAAATATCTGTGTTGAGCGAGTTGAGAGACACTTGTTCGTCCACCTGAGCTAAGCTCCGCTCAACGACAACTACAAACAACCAACACTGTCACTACATATACAATTCATAATCGGAGAGAGAAAGTTAGGGGAAAATAATATGTCCTCTCCGCTTGTTACTTGTACATAACATGAAGTACATTTCACGGAACAAATAAGTTGCACTCGTAGCTTTTTTTTACTTTCACCACTCCACTGACGTTAAGTTAGAGTAGTGGTGAAAGTCGAACTGAGTGCGACATGCTTCTATATTTCTGCGTGCTGAGGTCATATATTTCAGAAAATATGAACTGATGGTGCTAACACAAAGCCTCAACAGTACTTACTGTTACTTCACTTGAATTTATCACATGTACACACCTGACACGAAACGTGCAATTTTCCATTAAAAATACATGGTATTACAAGTTCAATTTGTGCATTGTTCTCTCTTCAATCGTCAGTTTGGTGAAAGTAGCGTTCAATTGGTGGTGAACGGTTCCAGTATTCCCTCTGGAGCAAATATACCTTTCCTTCCAGTCCAGTCATTTTAAGTAAATTACAACAAAGAATATTGACACCCAAAAGCGTACATTCGCTCTGCTCGCGATTGGCCTAAACGAAGGTAAATTCTGTTTTTATTCTTGTTGAAAACATTTTCTCGTGTTTATGTAGTCCTTTCGACAGGGTACAAGACCGGAGTTATAAAGTTGCAGAATTTTATTTGATCATAAGTTGTAAACATTTCCTGCTAAGTTAATACCTATACTCATCGCTTCACTTAACACAATAATTTGCAACAGATTTTTCTTTATTGACAATAGGTGAAAGTTACACGCACAATACGCCTAGTCTAGGTTCCTTGCGTACTCATCGTCAGTGTCTATGTTATATGGTGTCTATTATCTAAGTAAGTCAAATGACAGGTGCATATATCACACGTATTTAATATTATCCAGAAAATAATACGGATACCAATTGCCATATATGCATTTAAAAAATTACGAATACGAATTTTCAAGTCTTGGAGCGACGGAGCGAGCTTATACCGAAAGACCAATACATAAGTTCCTGAGTGTATATATACCTAACTGATATCACACGTCACACATTGACACTATATATTTATGTATGGAGAAAGTTCTTTTCCACTTAACTGAGTAGTTTAATTTCTTCGCTGATTCTGCGATAAAGTAATTTCGTAAAAGCGCTTCTTTACTTTTTAATTAAGTCAGGAAGACGCTCATTCCCTGGAATGACACAGTGGAAAAGAGGACAATAAACAAGTTCACGGATAGAAACATGGTAGTAGAAAAGGGAAGGAAACGAGAAATGAGTACACGTTGACTTGTTCTTTACTCTTGTCGGAAAGAACCTTTTCCAATTTGAAGAGTTTCAATTCATTTTCCTGATATCGGATTCCACAGAAGACAGAGTCTAGAATTCAATTCTTTGGTATAAAGGCAGTCAAGTTGACATTTTCCTATATTGAGAGAGCGGATGCGGGCAGGAGGAAATAATTTTCAGAATGTTTATTTAATCTTGAAATCTATATGACGGAGAAAAGTGTTTATGCAAACAATAAAGAAAGGAAAATAGGGTTATATTTCCCAATAAGCTACAATGAAAAGGTTTATTTATAGTTCAGTTATGCATATGCACATATTATGCTGAGTACTTAATTGTACCAGTGAAAAGGTACTTTCATTTGTAATTCTGTTTGCTGCTATCCACACAAACAAATACTTGAAAACTTGTATTCTATTTAAAGCCTAGATAGAGGACGAAACGAAATGCTGCATGGTTTTCTCTATTTCCAAGCTTTTTTGCGAACCATAAGTGTTATACGTCGCAACAAACTGAGAGAGTAAAGAATGATCCAGACATAAAGCTTTACTTTCTGTATAACTTACAACTTTCTTGAAGGGCTTCAACTGGATGTGGATGTAACGCCTACGCGCATTCAAGCTCATACATACACACATTCTTACACAAATTTCGCTATATTTCCAGAAGCAGACAGTTCCCAATATCATTCTATCAACATCTCGGCAAGACTATATCTAGACTCACTTTTGCGTATTCTCCTCACGTTTTTTTTGCTTCGCAATTTTCGCGATGAATTGAATCGTAATTTTTTGTAATACTATTTCATCACATGTATCATTGTGCCTTCATCAAATATTGATGTGGAGAAAAACTGAAAGAAATAGTGCTTTCATTTCGAGCCTCAAAAACAACACAAATTCCATATCTTACATATTTATGGGAAGAGGTGAACATACCTGACGTGTGAAGCATTCCAGAATCTAGTAATCTGTAAAAAGGCTTCCGCAGCCCATATTATGCAGCTATAATAAGTAACCTCGTTTTTGAAGCGTCTGCGTTCAACAGCTGGAAAGGGTGAAAGTATAATAAATTCATTTGCAAAGAACACATATTGTTTTGTAGAACACACACGGAGAAAGTAGTAGTTTCAGCTACTTCCGCTGACGACACATCAGACATCAACAGGATACAGCCAAACTCTGCAGCCAACAAGGGTATACAAATATCTGTAAGCTCTGCAAGTATTCCAAAAGTGTCCTGCTGACAGTGAAAGTAATAAGTATATATAGCTTTTACGTGTTGATCGACATTGTCAGAGCATCAAGTGAAGAGAGTTTAGGAAACGTAAACTTATAAAAGGCCGTATCGCCACTCGACTTTTGTTCCTACTCGACTTCTTCATATGCCAGACTAGATACAAAAAGTTGTTGGTTCGTTCGTGTTCCTTCTCTTCGTAGAGTTGATAAGGGAGTCAGAATGTACACAAGTACCATAATTGGGAGCTATAATACGATAGCGAATAGTGGAATTGTGATGAAACCGCCGATTAAAAAGCAACCAAGAAAGACGGGCAGTAAGGATCTCCCGAATATTTCTCAAACTCAGCGAAGTACCAGTGAAGATTCCTCAAACTTTGTAGGCATTAACCTTCCACCAGACGCTCCACCCGTTTTGTCCGGACTTCAAGTATTAGCTGCTGTCGACTCTGTTGACATCAACCCTGATAAAAGTAGGTATGCATGATGATAATAACAATGTCTGCGCCGTAGGTGTGTAGTGTGTATCCCTCTCTCTGCCACCAATTCTCGTACATTTCTGTTTAGACGCTGCAAAATCGTATTTTTAGCCAACTTCGCTTCCTTTGTTGAGACCGCGAGTTCGCCTGCATATGTGCTTGTGGCAAACGTAAGAACGTAATATATATTTTTAATACTAATAAAATTTACCCACTTTTTTCCTTCCGTAAAACTTATAGATTATTTAGATTGGATTAGAGTTAGATAAGATAATTATATAAATAAATCATACATTGTGTAGTAGATGTACAAAACGTATGTAGTCATTTCCGCATAATTCTCCACGGGACTTTTGTTCACGAGAAGGAGATAAGGGAAATCGTGTCACATTATCCAAACTGAGACCGTCACACACACACGATTAGTAGAGAACAATTTATTCCCACAAGACAAGAGAAGGTTCCCACAAATTTCCGTAATCGGAAATTTTCAATATACTCCGACTCGAGTTGGCATGAATTGAGGTTTGAAACAAATACATGCATTATTATATTATACATTGCTGTATATACTGAATATATGTCCTTCGTAGTCTTTTTGCGAAGTCGGAAAAAGCTGTGGAAATTGCAGCTTGTATGGCATTTCCGAAACGACGTATTCTGCAGACGCATGTAATAATCGATAAAACTTATTCTGAGTGGCCACATTAATTATTACTTATCAAATAGGTAAGTAAATCGAACAATTATTAAATTGTTTGCCTATATAAATATATGCCTGGCAAGAAATGACGAGTGTAATTAGCAGAAGGATACTTTTACTTGAGTCAATACACCGATGTATATCCAGCCATATCATATAGGAATCGTAAGCTAAGGTAGTTTGTTAGCAATAAAAACAAGTTAATAAGTCTGTGAGAAAGTTAAAAAAGTGCGAAGTTGACTTTCTCCGCTGTCAGCAGTTCCCTTGATATGAAAAGCTGGGAGGTCGATTCGATAAGGATCAGTTTTTTAACAAAGCGACGTGGTTTATTTATTGCCTCAGCTTGTCGTTTTTATATACCTCCATGAAAACGATTCTTGTTATTGCCAATTTTATTAAAATACGTAATATGTATGAATGAATGGTAGTCATCAAAGCAAATATTCGTACACATAGGACCGCTGTATTTTCTAAACAAACATGCCGACCAAAATAATTAACCTATTCGAATTGCCATCTACCAATTCCTGTAACTTTGTTTTCGGAAAGGGCAGCTTACACTCCCAACTTCATGAGACCTTTCCGGTGCTTTCTTTTTCTTGTACGAAACCACTGTGGCGTTTATGTTCTATCTAAAAAGTTGAAACGACGAAATTATGTTGCTAACAAGGCAGACGCAGGTTACTCGAAGCAGAGGCAAATCGATTATGCTTTCAAAAAAACGACATTAACGTTGTAACATGAAGCAATCTTGATGCCATTTTGACAGTGCTGTGCTGTTGAATGTACATATGGTAAGCGGTCTCCAATTTCAAATGCATTCAGGGTAAACTGAGGGGAAAGATGTTGCTGCTTTCTTTTATGTATGTAGAACCAGTTCGTAATAAGATTTTTATGTGCTTTTATATCTTATATCGTAGATATATGTTTTTTGTATTTGGCTCAGGAATTGATGTCGTACGCTATAGGTTATTGGTATTATGGTCATTGTACAAGCAGCGAATTTCCACTTTCCCATAGCTTCTAGTCATATAGTTGCCACTTCTTTCTCCGTATCATAAAAATAAATGAATTACATCACGTCTTTCACATACTCTGACTTGTTTTTCGGTGCAGTAATGTAGAATCGACAAGTATGGATAGCATGTCCATTTACCCATTTCTGCGAAAGATGTGTTTTGTCCTGAAAGAGACAAGGTTTTTTGTGTGCATAGTAGATGGCTTTTATTAGAAAGCTAGTTAGTATACTCGTTCCCTGGCTGATAGTTGTTCTATGAAATAATTTACCTTTTACACGAGTGACAGCGTGCTATCGATCAACTTGCGTGTAATGGGTTGCTCGTAGTCAGTAGTCTTATTATGTGTTATTCGATCTTCCTCTCTCCCAAATGGTTCTTTCATTCCTTTCAAACATCAGGCATTGCTAAGCTAAGTAAAATATTGTTCAAGGAAAGAGGAAAGAATGTAAAAAAGCGAGGAGAGAGGAAGATGTGCAAACGCAATGTACACTTAGCGTGTCAGTCATGTAGAGATGAAATGACGAAGAATAAGTGCCTATAAACATAGATATGCGCTAGCCTGTGACTTTTTTGTTGTGAGCTCTCTCTCTCTCTCTCAAATCTCTTTATGTGTGTGTGTTCTTCGTTTTTCAAGCTCTTTACGTAATACGAGTGGAAGGGAGGCTGTTTGTCTGTTTCAAGAGATGTCAAAATGAGTATAAAATAAAATAGTTCTCTTTAATATATTATGTGTGTGCACATTTTTTCTCCCCTCTTATCATTAGCATACGCCCCAGAAATTCGCAGCGTTGGCTTTACGATAGATGGACCAGACGGGAGGATTTTGTTTAAGTGTCTACCTTCAGAATCTTCTGCAACAAGGCTGTTGGTTTTCCAGACCTTGGACGGTGCTCATGTTCTACGTGTAAAAACTGAGACTCCATATTGCTGCTCATGGTTTAAGGTAATTTCGAAGAGGCAACCAGCAAAACCTTCATATTTTCCCTTATTAAATTCCTCAGTACCAAAAAGTACGTAATTTATTTCCAAAGCATACCGATATAAGCTACCTTGCGTCTGTAGTAAAACAGTCACGCAATTATCCACGGAGAAATAGTTGTTTTCCCCGTGTTTTGACTTGGTGAAGGAAAATAGTTGCAGTACATGCGAAATCGTGTCAGTTTCAAACCTGTTCACATGAAATGCCTTTCCTGACGTATATATTTACGTATTCCCAAAAGTGATCGGAAAATGAGGTCAGCATTCCGTCATTTTCTTGTTTTTATGTAGACTATTGAAGCCAAACTTTCGCTTCCATCCGGTGGGCAATTCGGAACAATCGTAAAAACAGCACATGGAGCTTGCAAATGCGATCGTAAATTCTCTCTTACTTGTCACTTGTCGGAAAGTGAGAAAGTGCAGTTTGATGTTGAAGTACTCGCATCATCTTCAGAGTTTTTGGTAAGTTCCTCCTTTCACATGTCTCGCTGTGCTTCAACTTCAACCTACAAACATGCATCGATTGTGTGTAATGCGTTGTGCATCTCTCTCTCTCTCTCGCATCCATATCACGCTCTGGTATCAAACCGCACACACCACACCGCCGATGCCCACATAACGTTTTTTGGGGTCTTGCTTGATTTGACAGTTTGATCAATGCATGCTGGCCAAACTTTTCTCTCTAAAGTTAATATTTATGTTGTTGGATAACCCCGGAAGTACACACGCATTTGTCCTTTTGCTGTATATTTAGGTGAAACAAGACAATGAAGAGGTCGTGGCCAAAGTGACTGCTCGACGTATGGGCCATCGGCGTCTCTACAAAGTGAGCTTCACCAAGCCCGAGCTTAATCCAAACGTCAAAGCCATGTTCATCGTCTTCGCCATGATTCTGGTGCAGGACTAATTTTCTTTTATTTCCAATCACTCCTTCTTTGTATAGAAAAAGATATGATGTGTATTACGCTTTTTATATCATTAACTAACGTCACGGCTGTAGAGAGCGAAAAGGTTCACTATAAACAACTTAATCTCTTTCAATTTGCACTTTCAGTTCTGATCCACGGTTATTTTGTTATAAATAATGTGTCAATTCCGACTGTAACATAAAACTTAATTACAATTAGTTCTTCTGTTTTATTTTTGTCTGCATTCTTCATTTATCATTTACTACTAACAGGCACTCGTTTTAGTCATTATTTTTTTACTTTGGTACTTATATAAATTCTGTTTACATACACATCACAATCAATACTCAGAGCTTACGAAAAAGAAGCACATGATCAGATTGTATAAATCATGTATCTTGATATACTCAGATAATCATGAAACTGTAAGGTTGATGACTAACTTATTAATTTATATTGGCAATTCAAGAAATTACATCCTCGGAAATCGTATATATGCTTTCAGTTTCATATTACCTCTGTTCTTTTTCTCTCTTTCTCTGACAGCACATCGCATTTGCAGAAAAGCTAAACACGTGTTTGGGAATGGCTCTATGTTGTCTTGCTGGAGTGTGCTGCCCGACCTGGGTTGCTTGGTTTGCTTGAGACTCGTATAAAATATCTTAGCATAGGCGTAACCTCTGTGTGGTCTTCTTAGACGTTTTGTCGTATCGTGCTACTTCGAAAAGCCATTGTTACATACTGATCTACCTATCTCTCATGTCTAGGCTCCATCTGAAAAGTGTCGAATGTAAATTGTATAGACTTTATTGACGAAGCAAATTCTTCTGCTGAAATAAACGTTTAAAAAAATTATTCTTAACAAAGTTTTAAAATCCGATACATTTGATCATTTTCTGATTTTGAATGTGGCAATACATCCTCGCCCTCCAAACCCAAATGATTATTTAATTCATTGACATAATTACTGTCCATAGAAATTTATACTCATAAGCTGATTTTTACTCAATCCGAGGACTTCATGAAAGTGAAAGTATTATGTCCAATGTTTGGAAAGATCTATTTTGTGACAATCAATGAGCTTTATATATCCCCGAAGTGGTACAGTCAATGAAGCAAAACTCTACTGTGGTCAGTATTAAAAATGTACCGAGCCGACTACTTTTAACTGCTTACAAACTATCAATATCATATGTTGGTGTTGTACACACGTACAATGGTATGGTCACAAACGCCACTTTAAGACGAGCGAACCATATTATTCGTCAGTTTGTTAGATGCTAAAAAATCGATATAAATTGATGTACGTAAAAGTAGATTCTCAATATTTAATTAAATGTATATTAGAAAATGTATTTAGGTATATATACAAAATATATATTATTATGGTTATGAACTTATAGTGTAACAAGTATATATGCTTTTATGTGTGTGCCCAAATATTTGCTTCGATGTGTTCAACTACAACCATTCAAAGATTATATCTCATCAACCAGGTAAAAAAACATTTGTCACACGTGTGGAGCAAGAAATTCTTGATAGGATCATATATATGCCAGTGTTTTCCAAAAAAAAAACATGTATGCGATTTTGTTATAAAAATACTGTTAAGTAGAAAGTTTAACACAAAAAGCGTTATATTGTTAATGAGATTCTAAACTACCAGAAAAACTAAAAAAGCACTTGAGTGAGAAGAGGAAATAAACGTACATGATGGAATTCGTCCTACAAGTATATATCAGCCATGTAAATCAAGTATTATAAAACTTTAAGCGTATGTAACTGTACAAGTAAATACAAATTTTAATAGCACACTTTGTAACGATCAGTGATTAATTTAAATCAGGAAAAAGTATTAAGGCATGATCAGTGAACTTGCCGGACGGATGCATGCAGATCAGTGTGCATGTAATAAAAATGCTTGGAATGATGGAATATGTAAACTATACATTCCGTCAATTTCTTATCGTAAGAATATGTGCGATATTTTTTCAATGTTTGATTAAACGTTAAATACATACTTTCACTGCACAAAACAAGTGAACAAAACTTTCAGATTACAATTATGACACACAGAGCATAATATTATACGTCAACTATAGGATTGCCTATACATGATTATAGGGATGTATGACTGTCTCGATAAAAATGTGAACAACTTGTTGTTGAAAACAAATTAAATTTATATATGTATTTACATTATATTTAAACAACAATTGTAATTTGCTTCCAGTTTAATTTTCACAGTTTACCTTTAGAATGTCATGCAATGCGTTGCAAACATTTTGTGATTATGAATTTTTCAGAATCTCTCTTTGTAGTTGTTTAACTTATGTAATGTATTTAAAATGAAAGTATAGTACGTTTAATGGGAGGACAAGTAGTAGGTACACAACGGTTTGGTTGGCGTTTTTCTAGTTTATGAAAGAGACATATTGTCAAAACTTTTTTTTGAGTTATCAGACTAGGGAAATATCCACCTTTCTTTGAAATGGGATAAATAAAGCGGAACAAATTTTTTCACAAAGTTATTGAACTCATATTTCGTCTTTTAGCTATTTTGAGCGAAGTGTATAGACATCAATATTTATTTACTCATGCTCGAAAACACACAAAAACAGTGTTATTTTTGCTGAGAGGTTTTATGAGCGTCTTCGTTTGAAATCGTATTTTACTGGACATATATTGTGGTACTTCTGATTCTGCTATTATTACCAGGAGCATTGTTGGGACATAATTGATACGGTCGGCCGATCTGTCTGTTTGTCTGTTTGTGAATCGAAATTACGATCTATCATGGAGTGGGTCATTTGCACACAAATACAAGAATTTTTGTTTCCGTCGCCAATTTCATATCTCCCTGAATCTGCCATAATGCCGTTGGTCCAGTGTCACATTTTATTCATGAATCATGAGTTGTGCTTTCAAGTGTTTAAACTTATGTGTTTCATAAACGCTCAGCTCGAAGCAGTTTATTTTTCAGTTGGGATGAGCAAAGGGTTTGTCATGAAGATTCACGGGCTGGATGAACACTCAAATGAAGGGCGAGATGACCACATGGAGTGAATGCAAATCATCATCAACATTACTCGTACAGAATTGGAGTTGTAAGAATTGTGTAAAATGTGTGGTGGAAGCAAGAGAAAGCAGCAGGGGGAACTGCAGCTACAAACATTCCAGACTTCCATAAAATGCCACAAATCCCTGGATAAACTGAAATAATCGACAAAAATAATGGATCTTGAAAATGGCTTGGATTATACATTGTGAGCGCTAGTGCAGCGGTAATGTAGCAGGGAAGGAATCAAAATGATCATTTCATTTCGGTCCATTGCTCAAGCAAAACCTCAGGGACTGTTCCATGCACGGTTGCTCACTTGTATGGAGCCGTAACTTTTGTGTACCTTGGTCCCTATAGTCCTTTCTATCCAGAGGAAACAACACTAATACCAGCACTCGTACTTCTAATACTCTTTGACTCCAATTTGCTCTGACTACGAAGTACAACGCGAGCAAGTGTGTGAAAGTTGCTTGACCTAGTTGTACGGAGAAAGTGGTAAAAAATATGTACCTATGAAGGAATGCGAAATGCAGATGTACTTCTGCGGATTGGGGGGTAGGAGTAGTTCAATCCGACAAAAGTCTTTTTACAGTTATGCTTTCCACTTAAAACTTTTGCTTCGTCAGGCGCAGCCGGTATTGTAAATTATGGCACGACCATAATAATACATTTTAATACGGAAAGCTTTTCCATAAAGGTTCTAAAAATAAACAAAATAAAACAGGCGCCGTTAGAGGCAATTGACTGTAAATACAACGACCACACATAATATATCACGTATAAATAACTACGTCCACTTTGCTCAAATGTTTCAAGCTGCCTCTTCTATAGATGTATTCCGTAGTGGTTTACAACGGCTCGCCCAGTGAAATCTATCTGTAACGTTTCCAGTATTTCAAATGACAGCAAGCCAAAGTATATCAGTTTTTGAATAATTGTCAAATCTTTAAAATATTATATTATCTATCCAGTTTTCATGCATTAACGCTAACGCATGCATTAAGGTTGATTAGAGGGGTACTTCACCACAAAGGTGTCCATACGCAATCTTCGTTGCGTGAATTGTACATAAGACGCCGATTTGATAGAGAAGTAAAACGAATTGTATGTTTCGTCTTAACATCATTCAATGTGTCATATCATGTGTTCAATCAACCATGATACAATTTAGTAAATCATTATGGTTGTACCTCATATTTCATTACTCCATCACGTTTTATGGTACAGGCATAAGTAATAAACACAATGGCATTCCAGGACAAGCATATGTATAAGCTAGCCACAACCATTCTTTTTGCTGCATTCTTTATGAAAATATGTAATTGAAGTAAAAGTATAATGGGATTCCTTGAACTTGAAAGCCCTCGTGACTTCGGATTGGGATCAACGAGCACGATGGATATGGATACATGCATTTGAATTGGATGGAAATATGCTGGCATTTGTTGAAAGCTTTGGAAAAATAGGTGGCTTATAGTAGCTCCCTTCTAGTGTATATCTAAAGTTCCATTTCAGCACAAAAGTTTCCCATTGATGAGTCATGGTATGGTCTATGAATGCGGCTATTTATGTACACATTATGTCGCTTCCAGATAAAATCAGAGGTACAATAATATTAGGATAGGGCACAAACGGTGCGCTACCCAAATAGTATTTTTGAACTGACTCACTAAACTTCCCCAATGAAGGATACCCTTTATACGATCACAGTATTAAGTCACTGTTTTTCAGGAAAGAATTTTTTACTGACTCCCATGTCTATTCAAAATATTAAAGCGAAGTTAAGGAGCCAAGGCCTAATTATGTAAAAAATATATTTAATTCCATGTAACATGTCAATACATACATCCAGAACGAATACAGTATCTTGCAACACCATACAAAACGTTGAGAACAGTTCTATTATGACGTTTGGATCAAATTACAGATAAATCTTTCAAATGAACCATACTGCATTGGCTGCAACGCTTACATTCAACAGTAAACGAGTAAACTTATATTGACATATACGCATATTAGTTTATTTCCTGTCCATAATAAAAGTCAAAGTTGTTCGGAAAAGGGGCATTGTATTGAGCTGAAATGAGCATTAAGGACAGGTCAAAGAAACCGAATCACTGCAAATCACTGGAGTATTAACACACATGCAAGCATAGTCACCTATTAATGACCCACAATGACGTACCACAATTTTACAATTTTCCTTGTACAAAAAAAACAGAAAGAGATTGTAATGTATGTATGCTGGATGATGCATAAAGCAGTGTGACTCGAGAGAACGCGAGAGTCGATCTTCTGTACAAGAT
>JAQFZW010001198.1:0-31365 GCA_034687055.1 Heteromurus nitidus
AGAGTGAGGTTCTAGTATTTTTTATAAAACTACTCTAAATAGTCACGTATAAAAATAGAGCTCTCATTGAGTATCACGGCGTCACCATGTTCATGGCCAGCGGTAGCTGATAATCACTTATCACTTGTTAGTCTGTTTCACGTTTTTAACTGAACTTAACTCTGGACTCATTCCTTTCGTAATCTTATTTTATTGAGTTTGTATCTTTTTGTTTTAGGGCGCAACTTTACGAGCGTCGAAGTGTTTAAGAGGTAACCAAGTCAAGGAAGAATTGTCAGAAGGATTGAAGTGTAAAGAAGGTTACAATTAGATAAAGAAACGAACAGCCTACAAGTTTGCACAGAAAAAAGGGCAACACGCAAACTGCAAACCAAGGAAGGTTACAAAAATTGTACGACGGAAGTTAATTATTAAAAGAAAGAAAGAGAAAGAACAAAGAAAGAAAAAGAAAGAAAGAAAAGAGTGATATTTACAGAGCCCCTATTGCTCAAGCTAGTTTCGTGTTTTAGAAGGACAATGCAACCAAAGAAGATCCGACCCGGCTAACCTAACCTAGAGCGCCATAATTACAAGGGAAGCGTGGATTACAGTGTGATCTGATTGGTGAACTTGAGAACGGCAAAAACAACTGAGAAACTGACAGAAACAACAGTGCCACAGTAATTAGCACAAGGTAAAGCAAATGAAGAATCCATATTCATCATTTTAACAGAAATCACACCCCAAAAACAACTAGAATATTAAATAAAAGGAAGCAAGTTTTAGTAGCGTTAAATTATTATTAAATTAGAACCATAAACCACGGAAACTTTACGAATCAAGCAGGATTTAAAAGGTCAGGATTTGATCTTGATTTCTTCGAAACAGGGATATCTTCAAGTTTCAATTTCAGTAGGTCAAAACTTCCGGTCGAGATATGAGTGGAATCTAATTCTTCACAGATGCTTTCTTGTTTGCGTTTCGAATTCTTCTCCAGATGAAATTTTCGAATTGTTTTAATGACGATGGCGCAGATAGCGATGTTTTGAAGTCAAGAAGTCAGAGGTTATACTGGTTCTAATGCTTGGCGAAGGGCGTAGTGATTTTGGCACTGAAATCAAATAAAACATGTTTTTATTTCCATATTTTTCGAGTATTAGATGGAAGATTTTCAATGTTATCAGCTAAAATGGAGTGAATGCTTACCGAAACCGGTTAAGGACTAAACTGGATGTCACACTGCTTAGGTTCCCTCCGGGTCTGTAGTCGTTGTTCCAGTTCCAACAGTTAATGCTCGACAAGGAATTCCAATAGTTCCAACTGCCTGTTCGCAAGAAATAGAAAGATAAAACCAATTAGAAAAATCACACTTGAAACTATTGCAATAGATTTGACTAATAAACCATTGAAATAAAATTTTTAATTATTAAACAGCGTCTACGACTACCGGGAGCAATAATTGACTTCTTTAATGATTCCAGCAATTCTTAATCTTAATGCAATACTTCTGTCAATTTGAGTTGCAATTAAACCAAAATCTTGACTACAATGAAGACGAAACAACCTACGCGAGACTGCTGGAACAGCTGTTGGTTGATTATCAGCTGGTTTTATCAATATTTATTTTTCTACTTAAAAAGCTGATGTAACGCTTATCTGTTCATGCATACAATATGATAACCCCGTCAGCGACCACATGCCCGCACAGCTGATTTACCAAACAATCAACAGCTGGCATGTGATGAGTTGGACTTTATTTAATTACTATCAAAATAATTACCTCCGAAATTACCTTAGTGTTTTATCGATCAGCTGATTTGAAATCTGTCACCTGTCCGGACCATCAATTAATTAACCGATTTTAAAAGTCCACTGCGCCAATTAGCCAATTTACTTATACCAAATGAATTTTAGATTAAAACTATCAAACCATGCTTTTCAAATGTCTGATTTTACTGATTTATGGTAATTGCGACGATTAGTTATGATCAAGGATTAGAAGATAGTTCCTTCGAATCTGAAAAAATGTATTATAAACCAGCTGATGCAATTTATGGATGAAATTATTTGAAATATGTCAATGTTTAATTGTCGCCAGCTGATTTACCGATTTACCGACTGAGACCTTTTAAATATTTAACCTAGACGCATATGTCACCATATATGCCTTCCTGTACGTAGACTTCAACACCTAACTTTTTGACTAAAAATTCTTGACGACAGTTTCTTTGTAAATGCCAATAACAAAGGATAAATCAAATTAAAATGTATTGGATTACAGTGCCTTACCTTTCAATAAAATAGTAGTATGCGAGTGAGCACTTCAAAAATTATGTCACAATGAATGATAAATGATAATCCGCTTGTAAATAAATATTTTTAAAATTTCAGTTTGATATGTTGTATGTCCACACAATTGAAAATGTAAAGCTGCCGATTGGTTAATTTGTGAACAAACTAATTTTCACACTTCAAAAATGCGACCTGTCTGTGACCTGATCACTAGTAAATGTTTATGAATCGGGTGCTATGTGCTCGCTCTGATAAATGAACTGTTTTTTGTAAACAAACAAACTGATTGATGGTGTAGCAACCTTGGCAACCAAAAAATGATGCGTTAGGGCGAGACCTAATTGTACAAACTTACTAATTAATTACACTATCAACCAGACTACACTGAAGCATGGCATAAATGTGGATTTATGAATTAATGAAGGAATTTCACAAATATTGCATTGGCAATTATTTCACGATTAACTGATCCTACAACCTGACGAGGCCAAATTTTTAAATGTCAATTCAAATAACTTGAGGATTTTAAGAATAATATGAACTTGGGTTTAACTGACAACTACCATAGCTTTAACAGGTTGAAAATTTTAAATAGTTTTACATTATTATTGTACGACTATTATTTTACATGACAGTAGAATAAATAGTTAAAGTAACGCAATTGTATTAATTATTAATATTAATTATTAGTTTTAAGCCCATTCGTATCGACAAGCTGTGCACCAAGTGCACTTTAATCCTTACTTATAATATCATAACATTTTCTTTCTTCCTGCTGAATTAACCCCTGATCTACCAAAAGTACTAAAGCTAAAATAATAATTAGATAATTATATCAAAAATAGCAAAGTTACCGATTAAGCTGCGGTGGTGGTACTTCTTCGTCGAATTTTAAAAATCGTTATTAGATGTGAACTGTCAAGTTTTGAGAACGACGTCCTTCTTGGGATCAATCACCTGTCACCTGTTAAAATCCGAAATTTTAAATGAGATTACTTAAATAAACAATTCATCATTCAGACAGCCTCTGTCATATGTCAACTGAGGAAGCAATACTACCAGGAATCAATTAAAACGGCCATAAATGGACAACTAATGTTGAATGAATAATACTGAAACCATAAAAGGCCGAAGTCGGCATTTGTCAACATTTACAAGGGGGATATTGTTTCAATACAAATGTTGAATGTACTATTTTCTCGCTTCTCCTACGCACCTGACTAATTATTTGCACTGTCTCCTATTTAAATGATGCCAAAGATGAAATAGCAAAGTTACTAACTAGTTGATTATTACTCACAGCTCAGCTGGTATCGTTGAGAAAAATAAACTTCTGACAGTGCCAAACCTGTCTTCTAGTCACTTATTATTCTCGTAAAAAGTTCACCTTAAATGCTAACTGTTGACTGTTAAAATATTTATCCAGCCAGGTAAAATAGGACACAAAATCAAAGCCAAATTGTATTCTCCGTAGTAGACACTGAAAAAGATGATTTTTGAAAGGTATAAAGGCAAATATCGTAGCAAATGACAACTGTCAGCTGACCGGTCCTCTGCTGCTAATAACAAACACCTCTTTCCGCTGCGTAATTACGAATGATGGGAGCATTTAATTTAAATTCAGTCCAATTTCCCTTCTAGTGTTTTACTTACCACTAATTATTACACTGTTTATATTTATAAATATTTAAATTCACTTACCTTTTGCAAGTAGTCCGCCCAAAGAATAAAAACGTGAGAATAAAGATTTGTGTTTGTTGAATGTCAATTGCACTGAACAGCTGATTCGGTGAAGTGAACCTTGACAATTTGTTGTAAATATTCGACTATTTTAGTAGATTGCATATTTTAAATATGAACGATCACGATTAATATATCCTCTTGCCTCGACTCTGTTGAACTTAAATGAGTGAGTTAAAGTCTGAATTTTAATTATTATGCTTTTGCGTTTGTTGTGTTGTGTAAACAGGTTTTGCGTGAATTCTGAATCGCAGTGTTATTATATTATGCAGAGAGCACCTTGCAAAAAAATGACTAGCCAAGGTAAATGTTGTTGATAATGAAGGTTATATCTTGTGCATCTCCGTCACTCATTTTGTGCCTGTATTCTTGCCTGCTGCATACCCTGTGGGAAGCCTACTGGGGCATCGTGAGGCCGAAGTGCATTCTCCCAACACAAGTGCATTTAAACAACGGTTTTTTTATTCTCAGCCTCATCGCGAAATGCATGATAGACAGTTCCGTCAAATGAATTAGGGTAATTAAAACTAGGTTTAAATTAAAATGAAGCAAATCAAATATTTAAAACCAGGATCCGCCAGGTTTCGTCCTCTTAATTGTTTTTACATCGTCAATCTTCTGGCCAGAAGTGGGCAAGCTAGTGGCTGCCAAAGAAGACACATTTATGGAGGAGGATGGTTGATCTGGGTCAGTTGCCATAGGTTGGAAGTTAGAGGATGAGGAAGTCGTATCGCCACCTGCGGTGGAACCATGCTCTTCTCCTAGAATCTTCAGTGATGGCACTGTGTTGTCCTCAGCAACTTGACCGACTTGCGCATCATTTGTGGGTCGTTCCAACGAGTCACTTTTACACGATGATTGGGATGATGGTGTGGGTAAGCCCGATGTTTCATTCTCGATTGAGATCCTTGTCTCAGATTGGGGAGGTAAGGTAGAAAGTTCTGAGGAGGATTTAATGTCTTCTTCTGCAGACAATGATTTGGTTCGTGCTAACTCATTATTTCCATCATTTTCAGCAGGTGGATCTGCGTCACTGGAATATTTCACGGAAGTACTCTGCGGAGTTGTGGGCTGCATTAAGATTATATTATCTGGCAAAGGTTCATCCATCAATGATACTGCTCCCGGTCCCGGTGGTGGTGAGGAAAATGTAGGTACATCTGCCTTAACAAGGTTTACTTCAGCGTCATCCTTCTTGCTAGATGTTTGGTCGTCTTCGTACGGAGACACACTTCGAATTGATTCCTCAACCACAGGAAGAACAGAGTCTTGTTGTCCTTTACGTATTACTGAAGACCTGTCCTGAGTAGCTACACGCTTATCATTATCCTCAAGGCTTTCCTCTGGTGATGGGGGAATAGGAGACGATTTGCTGGACGTCTCCACCATTTTCTTCGCAGCTTCCATTGCCTTCAGCAGGTTATCTCGGGACTTGAATGACTCGCTACTAGTGGACCTTCCAATGTGTGACAAGTGCTTCCGAGGTCTGGCAAGTCTCTCCCTGTTGAGTAGTGCTAATCTCGCCATTCTTCGAAACTTGTCAGATCCCGTTTCGCTCCCTCTGAAGACTCTTTCGTCCTCACCATTCTCTCCCAAACCGGCTCCAACGTTGAGAAGAATGGTGTCGTCACCTGCGGCAGGAGCAACGTGAAACCCACGGAAAAGCCGTCGCGCCCAATCACGCGTTTTCTTCGAAACGGTTGCTTCTAAGAAAGTGAATTGGAATTAAGTAAATTTTGAACTTTTGGGTTGTAACTTTTCTTGTTCAAAATGCTATTACGTTTTTGAGCCAGGCATGCAACATTCATTCCATTATTTCGGAACATTTCTGCCAGGTCACAACGAAGTGTTGATATTTCGCCCTTGATCTCGTTCACGTCGTCTTCAGTCACTGGGCGCTCCTCAAGCTTTCTATGCATGCCACTGATATAGCGCCAGACCAGGGCTCTCATCACTGCGATGTATTCTCTCGCTTGATCTCGCAGTTCCAACAGTCTCGTTTCTTTCTACAAACATCCTCCGAGTTATACACTATATTACTATAAAATTTGACATTGCAAGGTCACCTGTTTGGAGACACTCTTCCCACTTCGACCACCTCCAGGAACGATTCTTCCTAGGAGCCTTTTCAGCTGCTTTGGAGTCGGTATCAAGTTGAAAGGTGGCGGAAGTGTGGAGTCCTCATCAAAGTAGCTCAGCCACAGTTTTGTCCTTGCAAACTTCCACTCTGTATCCGCCTTGTCCTGTTCAAGCAGCAATAAAGGAATGAATGACTGCACTCCAAGAATACCGAGGGCAAATCTTAAATGTAAATGCGTCGTACGGTAATCATTGCATATGAGTTGGACATCATTGCAATAAGCAGGTTGAGGAGAACGATCACATTGATCACGCTGTACGAGCCGAACATGAGAAGACCCCAGAAGCGAGTGTATGACTTGATCCCAGTCAACTCAAAGTCGGCCAGGCCCACCATCCCAAAACTTGCCCAGAAGAGAGACTGTGACGACTCGAACAAACTACAAATATATAAACCTGATATTTATGCGAGTAATAAAAAGGAATATTATTATGCGAGATTATTTGTCGCACTTTCCAAAACGCCTCCATTTCATGCAAGCTTCGGCATTCGACTTCCAATCAGGCATACCATCAGCAAGTGAGTAGCATTTGTCTTTTTCCAGGTCAGCAAAGTACCACAATAACTGATTGAGGCCTGAGAACAAAAGAAGTGTTTAGAAAAAGTTGGTTGACTGGTTCACTCTTCTGGCTTATCTTGTGAATTCTTCTTATGAGTTCGTGCATAATACCGCATGCGAAAGCGAAGAGAACAAGAGAGTAGAAGAAGAAGAACTTCAAGATATCCACAAGCATTCTTCCAAGCGAAATTTGAAGTGGTCCCAAATGTGGGTTGATGGACGATGTATGAACAAGTTTGAGAGCGCTGTTCACATTCAGAATATGCTTTCGAAAAATGCTTAAATATCTTTACTTAATTTTACAACATGGAAAATTCGGACCTGAAAATGTTCGCTGCTGCAAACAGACCTTCGGCAATTAACTGAGGATCATAATCATCCCATGCTTCCCTTGGAATAAACGCCTTTGTTCCATCCCTGGAATCAATTCTAATGATATCACTTGTCTACTTTAAATGACTGATAATCATATCCTTTTTGACACACTGTAATTACCTCGCAATTTCCTGTCGTTGCTCAATATACGCCCAGATCCTCAACAAGATTACAATTACATAAGTTGAATTCCTGAGAAAGTCGATGGCGTTCCACATGTTGCTCACGTAAACGCGAAACCCTTCCCGAACAAGTTCTCTGGTCTCCTCCCAAATGAACCCAACTACGTATGCGACAATCAACAACTCCAGAATACTGGGCGGATTGCCCCGATGTCGTTTACGCTTTATATTATGGTAACTGGGGTCATCTCTGATTTTCATCGCTTCCAACCACTCCACAAATTGCTCTTCAACTCGTTGTGATACAAGAATCAGAAGAACTGTCGGAAGGAAACTCGGTAAATAAATGAGAGAATCTTCTCGACCTTGAAATGAGAATCGTATGAAAACTTACGCAAAAAGAAAAGGTATGAGGATGTCTGAATAAGGAACTTCATAAATGGCTTTCGAATCAAACGGCCAGTTTGACTGCTTGGAGCCAGCATGTAAATTAGGCAGTAGAAGGGTGCCAGGACGATTACCTTCACCACCTCCACTCCTTTGCCAAGGCCACCCTTTTGACGAAAACCGGGTAGTCCGTCGTACCAAATTGAGGCAAGCAGTTGTTGAACCCAAGAATGCGCTACAAACTTTAAAAAGAAATGCGGACTGTAAAATGTGAATTTCTGTCCACATTCTATGTTGAGCAGTATTATATTTTTTGTACCTTTTTCTGGTTGTAATTAATGGCAAGACGAAGTCGCGCAAGACCACATTCATGAATATCAATAGGCTCTAGCTCAGCCTCGCTATCGTTCTCCTCTTTCATAATGCTTGGGTCAAAGTTGAGCATCACTTGAAGCTCATGAGAGGTTCGAGTGTGACTGAGCAGCGCCACAGCAAAGTCCTGTGAGTTTTTCCTTAATTCCTGATATAACGTACGAAATACAGAAGCAAAATAATACAAAAAAATATATTTAAGAATTAAATCTTTAATCTTTGCTCAAACCCTCACCAGATATTCATCTCTAAATTCAGGTTCGGAGAAGGACAACTGCTTCAGCTCCCAAGACAGTTCGAACGCGGTCAAAAGAGGATCTGTGGATGTGAGAGCGATTAGGGACGGACTCGCCAGTGCCTTGTACGAGTTGATTCTCGAAGCAGAATGACGAAGACAGTCTTGACGAGCTCCATCGAGACATTCGTTACACCCACACCGGATATCATGCGGCAATGGAAGTGTGGCACCCCGATCCAGAAGGATCTTAACCATTTCATAATTGTTCCTATGCGCAGCTAATATCAACGGCGTGATTTCTGGTGTAAATGTGGCCGTGTCGCGATCCACACTTTCCCAACTCTAAAACTCCTCATCAAATATTTTCATCGAGATCATATCAATACTTTCAAAGCATTTCGTCCTAAAGTTACAGTTTAAAAAAAGGCATTCATCGTCCATACATATAATTCGCCTTCCTTGTGAATAAGTTCCTCATGTTCCAAAAGGAGTTCAACGGCTTCCACAAATTCCATATCGATTGCATGGAGAAGGGCGTCAGACGTTCTCACTCCCATCACAACCAGCAACTCGACCATTGCCAGGTGTTCCGCCTCAATTGCCATGAGAAGGGCTCCACGACCCAAGGGGTCCAAGCAGTTGATGTCCAGCTCCACCGAGCCATCTCGAATTACCTTCTGCAGAGTTCTGTGTATACCCAAAAAATTGAATGGTAAATAACAAAATATTCATATTGCTGGAGTAGTCCCAACAGAATTGCTAAGAGAACCTGCGAACTGTAGCCAAGTCTCCACGTTCTACTGCCAAAAGATATTTCTTCGCTTCTGATGTCAACGTCTTGGGCAGCTTTGGCATGCGAACTTGACCCTTCTTCGGTGTATCCAGCTTCTCTGAAGGACCCTAATCGGTTCAAAATTATTCCACATTTGCATACGACATATTCATGTAAAAAAATTGGAATGTGCTCAGTTTTGTTTCATGATATTTATGATGCATGTCATCGACGTATCCGTCAGGCTGGAGTTTTTATGTTCATTTCAGAGTAGCTTGCACGTTCATGAGTTCTTTACTTGACTTTTGCTTCGGAGCTTTTATGCAGGCATTTTTTAGTCAGTTTGTAGCCTTGCTTTCGAATTACTTAAAAACATAATAATACGTAATTTGTATGCACTAGCCTGTCTTCGAGATACACGCATAGTGCAGTGCACTATATACTCGATTATGCTGACTTGTGATGGTGATGCCTGAACTGCAAAGTTAAGTATTATAAGGCTTCATAATTCTTAATTAAACAATCTCAGCTCGCAGGTGTCCTATTTATTTGCATGCTTACGGTGGAAATGGATATTGCGATTGCATCCGAAAACTATGTTCTTCAATGCCCCCGGTTTCGCTTTTTTACGATTATGCTAACTGCTAACCGGTCCCTCAAGATACATTCTTCGTTTACTCCTTCTCACTTTCTTTATGTCGTCGACTTCACAATGTCGTAGATTGAAAGCTGTTATGTGACCTGAGATGACCTACTACTTGCTGTAGTGTTGCATTTCGATAAGAAACCTGAAACCACTACATATTGGATCTCGTAAGTTACCTTTTGAATGGATTGCTTTGAAAAAACAATTCTTACTTTTCTATGCAAACTAGCCCTAATTAAGTTATATAGGGTTCGTTTACCTCTTCGACGTACAAATTCTCACATTTGCCAACGCTTCCGCGAGTTGCCAGCGACATTGCAGCTGGATTTCCTTCGGAACTGCACCTACACAATTTCGCTCTACCAATTCCAACACTAATTACAAATTCACTAGAATCTAATTAACTCGATGTTAATTTCTGAATTTAGCTGTCGTAAGGTCGAACTAACGAGTTCCTTCTTATTGCATAATGCAACAACAGACTACTCAATTGACATATTGTGACCCTTTTCACAGAATTGCCAAGGTGGTAATGAATCCTCGATACAATTTTTCCAGTCCTTAAATAAAGTTCTTTCAGATGCGCATTTCACGCATTTAATTACTAATTTAGGTAGTACGCGTACCACTCCTGGAAGCTACAAAGATAATTCCATTTTCTCTCTGCAAGAACTGTTGAGGCACACCGTATTATTACATGTATGATGAGTATCTTGAAAAGGCGACCGTAAGAAATGCATGGATGATATTATTCGCAAGAAGTGCAGTAATTTGGAAACCGGCGAACGTTGTTTTCCAAAGTAACTCTGCACCGAAACATAAATCTTTCCAATAATTGTCACATTTTCTTCGCCGTTTCGCACACAGAGTCAAACTGTGCAGTTCTTGGAAGTCAATGTACGCGTATGTATTAACATTAAGTTCTCATATTTCCATACTGAAAGAGAAGCTCTACAAGGTCTCCCTTCTTCTAGAGCTATTGGCTTTGTCTTATGAAAGTTGGGAACAGAGTCATGTGCGTTTTGCAAACTATACGGATTCCGATTCTCCTCTAATCCAGTTAATAAAGTAGCTTTGGAAATTAACTGCATCGTAGACGCGTCCAGGTACGCGAAAAGGTGCTCTTCTTTTTTATGATAATAAATTAGGACAATTGGTCGCCTTGTTTTTTCATGTTCGTGACTATTGGTGTATATAAAACACTCTATTTATTATTATGTGTCCATATTTTACCTTCAAATACAGTAGACTGATAAAAGCCAGCAATCTGGCCATGCTGATGGGCTATTAAGGCATTTTCAAATAATTATACAAACCTGACTACACTTTTGTGATTCTTTAAAGCTTTCAAATCCAACCAGTTCTTGTTTGTCCAGTAATTGCCGACCTTCCAGAAGGACTGGGACTCCTTAGTGAAGGCGTTGGTAGTGGCCTCAAAGCTGCATTGATTAATGACGTGGTGGATGCAATAGGGTCATCTCCACTTGTTTCCTCTATTTTCTCGCTTGCTTCTTGTTTCCTCACTTCATTAGATTCAGCAAATGAGGGCGTTGAAATTTTCGCTTGAGATGGTGACTCTTTACTTTTTTCTACACAGCCATCGCCGTCTTTCGAGTCCATCGTTGTCTCAATCTGCACGACAGTAAACTCCGTCTTCCTTACGGACTCTGAGGAACCTTCTGAAGATGATGAGAGGCTTCTTATGACCGTTAACACTGCCGTTTCCTCAGACTCCACTAATTTAATTTCTTCTCCACTTTCAGGATCCTGAGCTTGAGACGATTTCCTTGAAGGCCGCACAATATTCTGTTCCTTTTCAACTTTCAACTTGTCTGCCTCTTTTTGTAGGGATGTTAGAATCGGTGTTGGGTCAGTGGGGGAGATTTCGTTCTCCTGCTCAAGTTTATCAACAAGCCCCGAATCCATTGAAATTCCTTTGGCGAATACTTGACTTGCTCGACTCGTAAAAGCAGCCGCTTCAGATTTCTGTTGCTTCAGAAGCGACGCCTTTTTCGCTACTCGCGAACCCTGTGCTTTCCTTTCCACGACGACGTCACTAGGCATCTCCTCTTTCCGCGATGACGACTCCGAGTCACCTTCACTTTCCTTGACTTGACTCATTAACATTTTCGTTTTAAATTTGGCATATGCGACACGAGTTGCTGCAGACTGCTCCTGCAACTTGGGATTGTACTCGGCCAACTTGTCCGGGTCCATCGAGAACAAGGCTTTGTTCTCCTGCTCAATTCGTCTCCTCGCCACACTCGCCTTCCTCCACTTCAGCGAGGTCTGCTTCGACCCAATGGGATCCGTTTTGATAGAATGTTTGCGGATGACTTCGTTCCAATCCATTTTCTGTTTCTTCCCTCCAATCGCCCTCGCAATCCTTGTAAACATGTCTTTCGTGTTGCCATCCGCCGCCATGATCGCCTCCCTCACGGCATGCTCGATCACACCAATTTGGAAATCTTTCATGAGGCGACGTTCCATCACTTTCCCTTTCCTGCCGGGGACGATAGCACCGCCAGGCTGAAGATTTGGTGTTCGCATCCCGGCCGTTTTGAGCACGTCGAGGAGCTCGTAGCGGAAGGAAGAGATGTCTTGTCGGATTTCGTTGACGTCGTCCTCCGTGATTCCTGCCTCGTCCTGCTTGCGGTTCTCCTCGGCGCTTACGTAGCGCCGCACGAGGAGCCTTGTCGTGTGCAGATAACGTTGAAGGGCACCGCGACGCTGGCAATGGAAAACAATTGAGTTGATATAATCACACTCTTCTTCTGTTCCGAAAATTAATGTAAAAAAATCTTGTAGAATAATACTTTTCCGGATGGCTTCCTTCCCAACTTTTTCCCACAGCCGCAGAGCTTCTTTAAAGTTTTAAATGTTGGGATGACATTGAATGGTGCTGGCACTGTTGCTCTCTCGTCAAAATAACTGATCCAAAGTTTACTCCGAGCAAACTTCCACTCCGTATCGCTTCTCTCCTACACAAAAGAAGCGAGGAAACACGTGGAGGCCATTATTATCAGCAAAATGCGCTCTTGTTCAAAGTTAAAATTAGAACAACTAAAATTGTCATGATTGCATATTATTCAACCGAAATGATTTGATATGACGTGGACATCATGGCGATAAGCATGTTGAGGAGAACGATCACATTAATGACAGAATACGAGCCGAACATGAGGAGTCCCCAGAATCGGGTAAACCCCTTGATTCCAGTCAGCTCAAAAGCGTCCAACTCGACCAATCCGAAACTTGCCCAGAACAAAGACTGCGATGTCTCAAACAAGCTGGAAAACGGAAACAAGAAGTGGGAAGTGATAACAAGGGAGAATAGGAAACAAAAGTGGCATAATGTGAGTGAGAGAGAGTGCCTTTTACTTAGCTCTCCACACACACGACGATATATTATTATGACTCAATCAAGTCTACGAATTCTCACTTGGCAAAACGTCTCCAGATAAAGCAAGAGTCTCCTGCGTCATAGTTGGGCTGGTTGCCTTCCAACGAGTAGCATTTCGCTTTCTCCAAATCCGCATAGTACCACAACAACTGGTTCAACCCTGGAGAAAGGAGAGAAAGGACAAAGACGAGAGAAAGATTGGAGCTCTTCATCAAACTTGTATGTGGTTTGTTTCGACTTGAGAAACTCGAGGAGAAATCAATGTCAGGAAAAAGGGGAAACCTTGTACAACTCTCACCACAACCGAAGGCGAACAGGACGAGAGTGTAAATGAAGAAGAATTTGAGAATGTCGACGATCATCCGACCGAGGGAGATTTGCAACGGACCCAAATGCGGGTTTATGCTGAAAATGTGGACTAGCTTGAGGAAACTGAATAAGAAAAAAATTAAAATGTACAATTCTAAATGATCAAAATGTACATAACTTTGTATGCAATTTCCAGAATACCTGAATATCATCGCTGCGCCAAACATCCCCTTTGTGTCAAATAAGAAAATGAAAATTTTAAAAGATTTACAATGTTTTCGTTTTCGAAAGAAAATGCGTCTTTGAGTAGGATGCTTGATGTAGTAAACGTGTGATCACCTCGGACAGCAGCATTGGGTCGAAGGCATCCCAAAACTCGCGAGGATAGTATGGATCATTCCCCTCCCAAGACTCTCTCTGTTTTGCCCCCAATGTTGTCGGGAGAAGACCAACCAAATCAAAATAAAGAAACATTGGAATGAAACATGACTGATGACGACAAAGGCTCGCTGCAAAATTGAGTACTCTTCTTCGTCAATTCTGAAACGCAAATGCACTTCAACTTGTTTGGGATGACGTATGTTTCAAAACGCCCCAGCCCCGAGGAATAAATGAAGCATCTTGTCGGAGACAAAATAAAATGGGTACAACAGCAATGGAACGTGTGCAAGCATGGTGAAGGGGACAGGTTGGAAAGTGCAAACATAAGAACCGCAAAAGAGAAAAAGCAGATTGTGCACCATTGTCCCTTTTTTGTTGTGAAGAATATGTTTTAGGAACTTTGAACTGAGGAGAAAAGAGGAATGAATACACAAACAACTCTTGCCCACATCTCTTCAGCGAAAATATTCTCGGCGTGGGTTGGAAATAAAGAAGGAGATGAAGTGGGAGAGGGGGATGGCGGTTGAGGAGAGCACACAGTGGAAATCTTGTCTTGTCACAGCTCATTTCCAAATCAAGCGATATACATTTCAACACTTATCCTCTGCCCAATCAATATACGGAGAGCAGAGCACTTTTCTTATTTATGGAGACGAGGATTTTATTTTTATCTTGCAAAAACGCAAAACACAACCGTACTTTTCTTTTTAACCCTGTGGGCAATATGCATTTGCAGATTGCAAAAAAAATATGCGCATCATTTTTACCATTTATTGGATCGTTTCAACATTTTCAAAGAGAAACACACGAAACCGGAAACGGGGAGATTGTAGGGGCTCAATCAGCCAAAGTCATGCTTAGCATTTGATTTTTTCAGTCAAAAGTCAACCGTTTTTTAACAAAACAAATAGAGTGAATGAAGGGAAACGAGGACAGTTGATATGTGGGAAAAAAAGGAAATTACGAATGCAAACGGTGTCTATCTCTCAGAGTCCAAGTCCACGAGACACAAGACTTTATTTCAGGTCGACTCATTTCTTGTCATAAAAAGACTCACCATGACGCCGTAGAACGCTGCCCCTCTCAATGCGATCCAGGTGACGTAGAGCGTATTGGTAATGAAATCGACCACGTTCCATAAATCACTAACGTACTCCACCAAGCCGTCCGACCACAACGCTTTGATTTCTGCCCAAATCCAACCTAAGAAGACGAGAGAAAGAAAGAAATATTATGATATTTTATGTTAGGGAGGAGGGGAGATTGGGAATTGAGTTGAAAAGACAAGACAAAATGATCTAGTCAATTTGGAGGAAAGGAACAACAACTTCGCCTCTGTACTTGTTACCTTGAACGTAAATGATGATCGCAGTTTCCACAACTCCAGGCAAAGCTCCTCTCTCCTTCCGCTCCCACTCTTCCAGAATCTCGTGTATCCACTCGTTCCCAAACGAGTCCAGAATGACGTATTCCAGTCGTTGGGATGCTGCGGCGAGCAGAGCTTTGTTCACATAGGAGAAAATATATACGCGTGTAATAAAAATAGAAGCCGAGAGAGAAAGAGAAAATTTGTTGAGAAATTTTGTAGTTGGTTTTGGATTGATTGGAAATGCGCGGAATTATGTCGAACGAAGGGATAAAGGGACTCACTGAGGAACATCACGTACGAGCTCGAATGGCAAATGAATTTGACAAAAGGCTTCTTGAGAAACTTGGCCCTTGTCCCTTCTGGGTTGATCATGTAATGGAAGCAGTAGATAGGGAACATCGCTCCCAATTGAGCCACGTCCAGGAACTACATTATCGCATCACGGTCATTTGGATTATTTCTTAGAATTCGAAGCAGAATAAATGTATCTGGTTTGATTGGGATATTGATTAATCACTCGACTCTAACACACACACACCTGCCCTAGAAGTGTTTTTCTACGGAATCCAGGTAAACCCTCGTACCACATCGAAGCCAACAGTTGTTGGACTGAGGGATGCGCAACAAACTTCAAAATCATTAATAAAAATCATTTCAAAATTAAAAGCATCTACAAGTGACCGAAAAAACTCCGAAAATTCCAGAAGTAAACCTTCTTTTGTTTGTATTTAATGGCAAGCTTGAGCCGTTCCAACGATTGCTTCTCCCCCGGCTCCCAGCCTTCATCATCAGCGACCCTCATCTTTGTCGCTTGGTGATTGAGAAGTGTCTGCAACTCTGCAGAGGTGCGGGCGTGGCCGAGGAGTGTTGTCGCGAAATCTTGGCATTGGGATCGAAGCTCCTGCAGAAATCAAAGCAAGGCTTGTAATTCGTCACTTATTTTAGCCAAACAAGTTGAGACATTATTTTGAGAGGAAATCCGGATTTTCATGTTGGACTTGTGTTGGTGTGCAAAGTGCAATAAAAAAAGCGAGGGTAACAACATGTTTCTCCCATTTTGATTGACCCAAGGGGAAAAACAAAAGGAGAGGAACAATGGGAGAGAAAATGTGTGTGCTCAAGCTGAGTGTGATGATGATGATGTGATGATTATAGCTTCCTCCCACACGAGGAACGCACACGTAAAAGCCAAACCAAACCAGGAAAGGTCTTTGACTAGAGAAAGAAGGGGAAAGAATTGCTGTTGATGATGATGAAGGATTGCATTCCATTGTTGGCTTTAGTGTCCGCAATGAGTTTGACCAGAGAAAAAGAGAATCACCGGATTAGTGAATGACTTTCTCTACACAAGAGAGAAAGTGTGATATATATTTTTGTATATATTTTCTCATTCGGCTCGAGTCAAGTTTCAACTCAGGTTGAACAATGAATGAAAGAGAAAAGGCATGAAGAGAGGAGATGTTGAAAACAAGTGCTAATTCCTTTCGTGAGATTTTTTAAATCCCTCAAACATGCTTACAATATTATTTTTGATGATTTTGATTTGAAAGTTGGTTTGAACAAGGTAAATGCATTCTCTCTCTCTCGTATGCTTTCATGGAAATGATGGTGAAATTGATTGTTTTTTTCTGAGGCAAAGATGATTATGCCTCATTCTGACTTACATACACAGTTGATGTGTGTATGTATTTTAATCCAGGAGAGACTCACTTTCACAGGATTCCACACTTGTAATGAGAATCCGGTGAGAGTGGTAAAATCCTTTGGGCAAATAGGCAAACTGGAATTAGCACACCACCGCACCCCCACTTTAGCTTCGGGATTGGGATATACATTTTGTGAAAATGTTGCGGAATCAAAATCAAGCTTCAAATGGCAGGCCACCATAATCTGACGACGAGGATGGAGAATCCGTGTGAAAATCTGGTGACAATTACAAAAACACAGCAAAAAGCGTGGTTGTGTTGCTTGCAACTAGCATATAACTTGAATGGATCTAGTTTTCCGTCGATTTTGCTCTACGCTATAGCCGCTCTTGATAGTGACGGGTGACTCCGTCCTGCAAGTCACTCTGTTCCAGTCTAATATGCAAGAAACCTCTTCTTTGAAGTCATTTATGGAGATTTAAAGAAGAATTCCCTGAGGAGGAAAGCGGAAAATGAGTGGGTTTCCCCTCCATACCTTCCTTTCAATTTAATTGGGATTAAGGAAGAATAAACGTGTGTTTTGTGTTCTTTTTGCTAATGTTTTCCAAACGCTTGTAACCAGTTTTACGAGGAGAGAGCAGATCATTTAACTTTTGTGTACATTGTAATCAGCTCGAAACTCGGCTTCCACCTTCGCCAACCGTCGTAGATCCCACGAGAGCTCGAACGCGGTGAGGAAGGGATCCTTCGACGAGAGGCAGATGAGGGAAGGGCTCGCCAAGGCGCGATAAGCGTTGATTCTCGCTCTGCAGATTAATCAAAAAAGCAAACAAACTTCGACAAATATCTACACTTTTAAATGTCTCAATGTTGACCTTTGACCTAGAATAGCGAAGGGAATCTTCCATGACGGCAGTCACACAACTGTCGCAACCACATTTCACATCGTGCGGCAGAGGCAAACTGGCTCCACGGTCGAGAAGGAGTTTGATGATTTCGTAGTTGTTCTTGTGGGCTGCGAGGATGAGTGGAGTGATGTCTGGGGTGAATGTAGCCGTGTCCCGGTCTGCTGCTTCCCAACTCTGCAAGAAAGAGAACATGAGGACAGGAAGAGGAGATGAGCAGATCAGAGTAAAAAATTTGCATGAGTGAAATGAAGGGGAATTGCTTTTGTGCAATCACAACTACTCAACATATTTCATTGGGAATTATTCGAGGAAAAATAATTTTGTTGATGATGAGAATATATATAAGGTGATGCGTTATGTTGCGTGCCTTATGGCAGAAATGTATATGACCAGAGCATGAGAATTGAATTTAAGCATCGCCGGAATATAAATAAAGAAGAAGAATTAGAATAGGTTCGATGGTTCTGGATTGTCGTGTATTTGGCATAATTACATTATGTCTTAAGAATATTTACAACCAAAATGTAGTACATAGCGTCGTTCGTCTCGCACCAGTCCCTTGGTTCGAGGAACACGATCTCCGCGTTCATGAAAGTGCACGAACGAGAGTCTCTCTGTTCAGTGCTCACAGCAAAAGTAAAATTGCTAATGGTAAGAAGGCCGGCGACTTGGGTTCTATTTATACCCCTCGTCGAATGGACAAAATATAGAGACATGACATGAACACACTAAACATAATGACGCAGGACAGATGAACACTACTACTGCACTTCACATTCCTCACTATGTAAGGAACTTCCTTACACACCCCTTCCCTTTACAAACGGTTATCCGTTTCAACCCTTTCTTTTTGCCCCGTCGTTTCCGTTTCGGCTGAATCGCCATGTTCCGAGGTAACTCACACTGCCAGGCGAAGTGTCCTGGAGTACCACATTTGTAGCAGGTTCCGGAATTGTAGGTGATAGCAGGATCATCTTGTTTAGGACTGATGGTGACTTCGGGCGGAGAATAACGGCCGTTTTCGGATTCCTTCCAGAAGTCATCATCCTTTGGGATCAAAGGAAGCACTCTCTCGAACATTGCAAACAACTGGTCAAGTGTTGTTGGTGGTGGCATCATCAGCTTCGAAACAGAAGGGTGTAGGCCAGGTAAAACGCGTCTGAACAATCTTGCATCCGGAATGTCCTCGATTCCAGTATTTTCAGCCATACATTGAAGGACTCTCCATGCGAATGCTTGTGCATGTTCGCCGGGTAGCTGCGTGTAAGACACGACAGAAATACCTGACGAAATACATATAATTAATGACCAGCTTAAATATAAGTGACAAAGAATTTTATCGAATAATAGCGAGGGTATACATCCTCGTACATGAGATTTTCCGAACTAAATCTGGATAACATAACTAATCTTACCAGTATTTTGAAGTATATTTTTGACTAAATCAGTCATCACGACCTGATTTTCGTTTGACATTTTATAAGGCAATTAACAAAAATGAAATGTAATAATTATTGAAAGAAGGTTAAAAACTATTTATTTTTCTCCTATCTTTAAGACGACTTGCGATCGAATCATGCGCATTCGCAAGCTCAGAGTTTGTAATCTTAGAACTACTTACTTGAACTTTTTCGTTCTTACTAATAATCGAATTATCCTGACCGCTTCTGGAGTCAATGGAAAATGAATCGAATTTTGATGGAACATCATGATAGAACTTCATATTCTTAGCGTTGTGAATACCGACATTCTCGTTATTCAAAGTTATTAACTCGAAAGTTACAGGACTGCACACTTTTACGACTTTAAATGGGCCTGACCAACGGAAGGCAAATTTTTTGCAGAACTTTTTAAGCTTGTTTGATAAATAATGTGTTTTTACCAAAACTAGGTCTCCAACACTTGGGTTGAATGGACGATGACGCTTGTCATAATGTCTTTTCTGATTTATTTGAGCTTTTTCTATATTTATGCGAGCAGCTGCATATATTTTTGCTAGTCTACTTACCAATTCAGATTGGAATTGCACACGACTTGAAAATTCGTCGCTTGATTCCTCTAACTTTCTATCGAATGGTAGTTTGACTTCTCGGCCTAAGTTTAACATGGATGGAGAATATCCAGTTGTGTCACTCACTGCCGTTCGTAAGGCTAGTGAGGCATATGGCAGGTACTCATCCCAGCGATTGTGCTTGCTATGTATATATGAGCTCAAAATTGCACGTATATTTCTATTTACGCGTTCAGAAATGTTTGCTTGAGGATGATACGTAGTGGTGTATTTGTGCTTTACTCCCCATGTTTTGCAAAGATTCTCAAATGTCTTTCCTCTAAAGTTTGTAGCATTATCACTCAATATGGTTTTGGGTGCTCCCCAACGCGTAAAAACTTCTTTTTCCAATACTTGAGTGACGGTATGTGCTTTACCATCTCGAAGGGCAAACAGTTCGACCCACTTTGTGAAGTGATCCACAACAGTCAGTATTTGTGTTTTTCTTCCTTTTGTAGATGGTAATGGACCTATCAGGTCAATGGCAAGCATGTCCCAAGGACCATTTACATTTGCAGGTTGCATATTACCGTAAGGTTTACCAGACACATGTTTTACCTTTTGACAAGTTTCGCAAGATCGTATATATGAAAAAATATCCTCATGTATTCCGATCCAGTATACCCGGCGGAGGATACGATGCATGGTTTTACGAAAGCCCATATGTCCACATTGTGGAGAATCGTGGAACTGGTTCATGATTTCGTATCTCAGATTTTTAGGTACATACGGTAGATATGCATTGCTTTTTGTTAGCTTGCAAAGCAAGTCATTATGAATAATGAGATCTTTAGGCAAATCTGTTAACAATGCTTGGACTTCGCTGTCGTTTTCTTGAGCTTGTTTTATGCAGTTTAAATCTATATCACTTCCAAGAATAGTTAGCAAGTTGAGGGTGGAAATATGTATTGGGGGATCGATAACCTCCTTTAATTCCTCTTCTTCGGCTTCCCCAACAGGTGCACGACTTAATGCGTCTGCCACGACATTTTTTGTACCTGGACAATGCCGTATGATGGGCTGAAAATCTTGTATTTTTAGAGACCATCTCATGAATTTTGAATTAGCATCACGCATATTATTTAGCCAAACTAATGCTCGATTGTCCGTCTCGAGAATGAACTCTTGACCGTCTAGATAATGCACGAACTTTTTTAAAGCCCATATAATGCATAGGCATTCCTTTTCTGTGGAATGGTAATTGCGCTCGGTTTTTGTTAAGATTCTTGATGCAAATGCTATTGGTCTCTCGTGACCTGAATGGTCAACTTGACCAATACAGCACCCTAATCCTACGTCCGAACTGTCCGTCCGGACAATGAACTGTCTATTAAAGTCTGGAAATTGTAAGATGACTGCTTCGCAGACTTCGCTCTTTAATAAGTTGAATGCATGAATTTGTTCACTTTCCCATACAAATGGCATATCTGCGCGAAGTAAACGAGACAATGGTTCTGCTTTGTCAGCAAATTTTTCGATATAGTGCCTGTACCATCCTACTACACCTAAGAACCTTTTAACTTGTTTCCAATTTTTTGGAGCAGGATAATCAGTTATTGCCTTTGTTTTCTCTGGATCCGTACTAACACCTTCGGGAGTAATGACGAATCCCAAATACTTTATGTTTGTCTCGCCAAACGTACATTTGTCGACATTTATGGTGACATTAAATTGTCTTAATCTGTCCATTATATATTTGATGTGGTCGAGATGCTCTTTCCATGAAGAACTAATGATGAGAATGTCATCTAAATAAGCTTCTGCAAATTTTCCTCTTGCGTGTCCCAGTACGCGATTCATAAATCGTTGAAACACGGAGGGAGCCGTTTTCAAACCGAAAGGCATCCGGTTGAAATGGTATTTGCCCTCGTGACAAATGAAAGCAGTGTAATCAATTGATTTTGGATGCATGGCTATTTGCCAGTATCCCTTTTTAAGATCGAGCTTGGTGATGAATGCGGCTTCTCCGAGCCTTGATAGTAAGTCGTCGATACGAGGTATCGCGTATGGATCGCTCTTTGTGACTTTATTTAATTTTCTGTAATCTAGGCAGAATCTATAATCATCTCCTTGCTTCTGTAAATTAACAGGAGAAGCCCATTCGCTTTCAGAAGGAGAAATGATTCCGAGTTTGAGCATCTTGTCAACATGCTCTTTTATAATAGCTCGCTTATGATTTGATATTGGATACGGTTTTTGTGCTATCGGTGGACCTTCCACCTTTAGTTCGCATTGTACCCCATTAGTGCAACCAATCGTATCTGTTAACACGTCAGGATACATTTCTAATATGCAGTTTAATTCGGCCTTTTGAGAACTATTTAGTCCTTGTAATGCGCATAAAACGTCTGCATTTGTGAATTTCATCTTTTTCTGTTGCTTGTCGGCACACCAAAAAATTCCGTTTGCTAAATCTAATACCAGTTTAGCATTTATAATGAAGTCAGAACCAATAATGACTTGAAACGGGAGATTCTTCATTACGAAGAATGTATGAGAAAATTGTTTGCTGCCTAACCTGAAGTTTAGTATGCATTTGCCCAGGGGCTGGACACTGGTTTTGTCACCGATTGTGACTGACTGTGTACAACTTGTGTTGTTGTATTCAATATTTAGTTTTAAAGCCATTGCTTGCGACAAAAAGCAATGAGATGCTCCTGTGTCGAGGAGTGCATGTGTTTTCATATTACCAATATGAATATTTATTTGTGGAGTCGTTTTTGGAATTATAACGGAAGGCAGTAGGCTAGACCCCGAAGCAGCTACTTGCCTTGAGAGTTTCCCTGATTTGAAGCACTTGGAGAAGCCCTTGGTGTTTGCTCGGCTTCTTGTTTGTCCGCATACATTTTCTTGCGACATTCAGATATTTGGTGGCCAGATATTTTGCAATAAGTGCACTGAACTCGTGGTTTTCCGTTATTTCCAGAATTACCAGATTGTTCTGTACTACCTTTATGCTGCCAGCTTTGGGAACTTGAGTCAGTGCTGGGCTTTGGCTCAGTTGTGGGACGTTCTGAGTATGAATTGCCTTTGCGTGCGAAAGTGCGTGTATCTTTGAAGGTAGAATTTGGTTTGGAAATGAAAACCGGATCAGATTTACGTACCCGTAGTAGAGGTTTACCTTCGAGTTTGCGTACCTTGTTTATGTTGGTGATGATAAGACGAGCAGTTTTGACTAAATCCTCCACGGATTTTACATTGTATTGCCTAAGTTCAGATGCAAATTCGGCCAAACATGAATTTAATATGCGTTCCACTATAAGTGCTTCTGGTGCTTTTGGATCTACTTTGGTATACGCTTCGCTCATCTCCCATGCGAAAGTCTCGAAGGGATCTTGAAGTGATTGCCGACGAGAGTACAACTTTTGAATGAGGAGGTCAGTGTTACTATCACAGTCCTCGTAATCCTTGAATGCTTGGACAAAAGAATCCCAGTCCTTAATAGAATGCTTTTTTGATCGCCACCAAGACGCTGTGTCACTCTCGGTGTCGAACATGCGACCAGCAAGTATATGCCATTGTGCTTTTGCTATACGTTTCAGCGTAAGATATTCCTCAGCTTCATGTATGAAAGCAGTTGGGCTCATGATCGCAGGATCATATTTCGGAAGAGGTATTGCACCTACGGGATCGCACATGGTTGGTGCTGTGCCAGAGCTAGTGCTGCTGGTTTTTGTGCCAGTTTTCGTACTCGCGATGTGGCTTTTAATGATACCTATGTCAACCAATAGTTTGCTCAATTCAGTTTTCACATCAACAATGTTATTAGTGTTGCCTAGAATAGCAATGCCTAGGTCCTGGAACTTTGTATCGAACAGAGCCGTGAGCTCGTTAATAACGTCTTCGCTACTTTTGGCCATAGAGAGAATGCGTTCACAAAGGTAAGACTAAAGAAAGAATACGACTCGGCAAGTCAGGATATTCGTCTTCGCTGTAGACGTTAAATTTAAAAGAAATTATTGGGAAATAATTAACATAATTGCGATGAAAGTTGCTAATTTTACTAATCTTGCAGACTTATAACTATTTGATACATCGACAATCCATCTTCCATGTATTTTAGTTGGGCGCCAAGATATATAAGGTGATGCGTTATGTTGCGTGCCTTATGGCAGAAATGTATATGACCAGAGCATGAGAATTGAATTTAAGCATCGCCGGAATATAAATAAAGAAGAAGAATTAGAATAGGTTCGATGGTTCTGGATTGTCGTGTATTTGGCATAATTACATTATGTCTTAAGAATATTTACAACCAAAATGTAGTACATAGCGTCGTTCGTCTCGCACCAGTCCCTTGGTTCGAGGAACACGATCTCCGCGTTCATGAAAGTGCACGAACGAGAGTCTCTCTGTTCAGTGCTCACAGCAAAAGTAAAATTGCTAATGGTAAGAAGGCCGGCGACTTGGGTTCTATTTATACCCCTCGTCGAATGGACAAAATATAGAGACATGACATGAACACACTAAACATAATGACGCAGGACAGATGAACACTACTACTGCACTTCACATTCCTCACTATGTAAGGAACTTCCTTACATATATAACATTTTGCTGGAAATATTAGATGAAGATATAATTAGCTTGTGAGACAGGGTCCGTAGTAGATTCAGTGGTGATTGCGTGTTATGAAAATGAGACAAGAGTGAGAATTCTTCTGGGAATTGAGTGTGTTCCTGATGAAATGTTATTGGAACGCCCCCGTCTCATTTATTTTATATTTTTTGAATGAATTGAGAAGGAGCGTTGCTCTGTGTCGGTGTCCCGTTGGGTTGAGTACATCTAGAATTTGCTTGATTTTTTTTGCAAATGCTCAAATTGGCATAACTTTGATAAGTTGACAGTGCCACAATATATAATTGTAATTGCAGAAGCAAACTAAATCGGATAGTGCAACTTTCATAATGTAAAAGTATTGTCTAAGGTCAGAGAGGTGAAGGGTGAGAATGAGACCTGCTTTCAATGCAAGCCAATTGCCTCCCGTCCGTAGACATAATGCAGTTTATGCTATTATCTACTTTAGTGTCTTATTTCCAATAAATCAAAGGAAATGCGCTGGAGTATAAAAAAATTGCTGTGATTGGCAAACATAACCCTTTCTTGTAGTGAACTTTGGAAAAGACATTCGCACAAGTTATACATGTTGGTGTAACCAAGTAATTTTGCGTTGTGTAAATGTTATGTTTATTCCTGCTCACTTTGCAATAAATGTGTATCTCTTGGTTGAAGCGTGTAAGTTGGAGACTGGGGAGCATGAACTGCTTTTCTATTGGAAGAGGAAGACTATGATTTGCATTGCATTCATTCAACTAAATGACTAAATCCATCTTGGATGGCTTCTTTATCTAACGTAATAACAAGCCTATGAAGGTTTTCATATTCGATGTACAAACATAGATGCATACATTTAGTTTCTCTCTTTGTGAACTTCTCTCTGATCACCCATGCAAATGCACTGTCTCCTTGAGTTGTTCCAATAAAAATGCATGTTCAAAAAATGCAATGAAGCATAAATAAATAGAGGAAGTGTACATTGATGTCGTGTCACAAGGTTCAAGGAGAATAGTTAAATCAATAACCGGTGAAAAAATAGGTATAAATTTTTATTTTTTCCTTTTGCTCAAGGTTGTCTTGTGCCACAGTCAACAGAAAGCGCACAAGTTACTGAACATCATCACACATGAGAAAGGAAATGGCCAGGAGCGTGAATTGTAAATGTGTGAAAAATGAGAAATTTGATGTTGGAGGTGAAGAAAGACATTGGAGCGTTCATTGGCACGAGGAATATATGCAATTTTTAAATCCTAGCGTGACAAATAATTCTGAAGAAGAACCTTCGGGTTACAGGGAGCAATTGATGGGAATTGGAACGATGATGACGGAAAATTTCCATCGTAAAAACAGGAAAAATGCATGCATGTTAATGCTCGGAGATGATCAATTCATTCACACGAATAATGAGACCCATTTATACTCGGACAAAAACGCAGTGTGTAGCATGTAATTGCTTTCAAAACATTTCAATTGTGTTTTGTTTGTCGACTCGTTCTTGTTTTTACGCACGTCGGACTTTTCTACTACGAACCGCATTTCATCAACAATCCCGCACAGCATTCTTTGTGTAAAGTGTGTTCAACTCGGAAAGTTGCAATGCTGTGATTTGTAAATAGTTACTTTTTAAAAAATTGTTACTGTTTTTCAGCGAATAGTTGAAATTGAAGGTTCTTCGCAGTACTTCCGATATTATGCGACGTGAGACGCGCCCAGCGAATTCTTTGGCAACAGTCTGTTTCCAAGTCTGCACACTCCCGTTCTGGCTATTTTATTCACTTCCGCTGACCAAGAAAAAGGTTTTAGCTACAAGAAATGTTGTTTTAAAAAAGTACTTACGTATTGCGTTCCGGGCTCATGATGCTGCTCTTCCCATTCCAGGAGCAACTCTACCGCCTCCACATACTCTTCCTTGATTGCATGCAAGAGTGCATCCTGGAGAAAAGTTGGACAATTATCGTGATTAAAAGTAGTCATAAATATGGATAGTTAATGGTAATTGTGCCGTACGCACATTCACTTTTTCTCTTCTCAATTTCTCTATTATTTTTGCACAAAAAACAGACCTTGACTTTAACCCCTTCATCAAGGAGGAGCTGGATAAGCTCAATGTTCTCATTCTCAATGGCAACCGTCAGGGTAGATCGTCCCAACGGATCGACACAGTCAATCAGGAGAAGTTCGGGCTGACCCCGGAACGTGTCAATTAATCTGTGCATATGTGTATTCTTGGCAAACTTAATTTCCTTTCAATATCGGTAATTTTTTTTGCATAAAATAAAATGACGAGACTACATTTTTTGATGAGTTTTATTAGATTTTTTTTACTTTGATGATATATATACCTTTTCACATTGGCAACATCTCCCCGCTCGACGAGTAGCAGGAACCGTTTCTCTTCCGCTGTGAGAGCAATCAAGTCGTCAATTTGTGGGAGCTCATTCCCTTCCTCGCCGTCGTCATCACCAATTCGCGGCTCGTTCTCGAGCAACTTTTGTTGCGAGCCAGTGCCACTATCACTGCTACCCAATCGTGCCATGACAATATAGTATTTTCGTGCATAACCAACTAACCACAGGCTGGCCTTGTGTAAAAACCCCGTATTTTCTCCGAAAACGAGAACAGCTCAATTCAATTTCCTTAATTTTATTGTGTAAAACATGAACGTCTTTTTATAACTTGCCAACTCTTCAAGCTCACTTTTCGTAGGTACCTCTCGTTATCATCATGTAAAGTAACGAGGTTAAGGGAGTTCATCAAAGTCTAATTATGCTTCTCCTTTTCTTTTCGTAACTTCACTTTGGGAGATGACCTTTAAATACGAAGTACGGTATAATATATTTGCCAAAGCTGTAAGATTGCTTGTTTCACAAACAAGATGCTGCCCTGCCGCGTAATTATCACCTAACGAAGTTACTACAACATAAGCGTAGGGAAGGGAACAAACTTTCCCCCCACTTCCTTTTTTTCAGCGATAATAATAATTTTGAGGAGAGCATAACCAAAATTAGCTTTTATTTTAAAATACAAAAGCCTTGCTTTAAGAATTCTTAGTATTTTCTCCGGGTTTTAAAGAGCGTGTGATCCCCGGGGATTTTCCTGGGATACTAAATTAGGGGAAATTAGTGTGCATTTACTCCTTTCGCTTTATTGCGTGCGTAACTCTTTGACTTGTTAGGCTAAGGCAATAGTAACAACTGATATCCCAACATCGATGCTGGTAATAATCCTTCCCGAATGATTCACATGTACCTTACTTTCTCAATACGTAGATACTTATGATTTGTTACACGATGAAACAAGAGGGATGTGCATACATTCTTTAGTGAGAGTACATTTACAAGATTTACTGGAAGAAGCCAACTGAATTGACCGGATTGATCGTCAAATCGAGACAAGGAAATGTTCAGAGTTATAAGGCATTATTTTAGGGAAACTGTAAGGAGACGGTCAATAGAGACAAAACTAATCCAATATAAAGTTGCTAACATGTGTCGCCATGAACATACCTCGTCTACGGAAAATGTATTTGATATGATGGTAACATGAAAATTGACAAAGTTTTTATCATCGTAAAAATGCAGTTTACCCTTTCACCATAAGTATTTAGAGCGTCGCATATGGCATGTGACACATCCACGTGACAATTATTTTGGGGGTGATGCCCAAAAGTGTTACAAGTGTATTGAAAGGCTGGTTTGATAATTATAAGTTTTTTGTTAAGTTGTTATGTATCTTGTGTGCAGACAAGACGAATGCTCCTGAAACTGGAATCTACAACTTGGCTATTGTGCAGTTTGCAGTATTGCTTTTTACCTCAGAATCGTCTGACTATTTATTTGTGGGGTGATCGATAAGACTCACTGATTTGCCTAAGGCTTTGTGTGAAGTAGCTTCTATCGTTACATCTGTATCACCCTTCTTCTTGCCTCAAACTCTTGCATTGCCCCGGTACATCATCTTGTTTTACAAGGGTCCTGCTCTTAAGGGAAAGGCCCAATAAATAATTTACTCACGATCAAAGTGAAATCAGGTTGACGCTTTGGATGAGATTAATTGATAGATGAATCATGAGCATGAGTTTTTCTTGTGACATAAACATCTTTCAAAGTATAACGCTTCGTTTTTTGCGTGCATAAAAGGGGCCCACGACGACGCATGCTTGGTGATAATTGTGATTGAAAATTACCACGACTATTCAGTAAAAATGTTGCAATTTTTCAATTTATTTTTGTAGATTTTAACGGGTTCTGTGATAATCTGATAATGTGACGCTCAAATAGTAAATATCTAGGTTTGCCTAATGTCGATCAAGTATTCATTTGGGATAGTTAACAGCGGAAAAAATTAAAAATATAAGGAATTAAGACAAAGAAGAATTCGGAAATTCCGATTATTTCTTGTATTCAAAGTATCAACCAGTTAAGTAGAAGCGTTGCAGGCGATTTCTTGAAAAGGAGAAACAACGATTCTCTCCATGCATTTCTTAAGTTTTATGAGAGAACATAACTTGGCCAAGGTACCCCAGACTCAAGTACATCATAATTCAAAATGTAGAATCACGTTGAAATTATAATCAATTCAATTTGAGACGGAACTGTGTTGATTGAACTCCGTCAGGATAGCTAGAAAATGTTTGATATGCTTTTCTGAGTTGCCGATTTGCTCAAGATATTATGTTTTACAAATATTGTGTCAAGAATTTATTCCAACTACGTGGAAAATTCTACTTTGTACTTGTTACATGGAAATCTCACAATGCCCCTTTGCATTTTTCTTTTGCAAATAATGCCAGTCCAGACTAGACTCAAGTCCAGTAGGCGTAAAGAGAAGTATGGAATGATATCGTGTATGTAGAAATATTGTAACCGACACACCACGAAGTCGACAAGGGCAAACGGGACACTACGACTATGACAAGTCACTGCATTTTAAGCTAATGGAATAACATATATTACACAGTTCTCATGGACTCAACAAGGCGACATTTCAAAAAAGGGAACAGGTGTTTGCAACATTTATCAGCAACGCAGGTTTCCAATTCAATCAATCACTCTCCACAGGAGTTGTGTCGGAATCTAAAGGAGCACTGCCATATCCTTTCTCTGTCCAGAGCTAAGCTAAGTGATGTCATCAGGTTTTCATAGATCCAATCCAAAAAGATCATTGTAACCTACGTCAAATTATGTTGAGTGGGATTGTGGGACTGGGCCTCAATAGATGACAGGAAAATTTCGACGACACTTGATACTAATCAATTAAAGAAGTACGTTACAAAGAAGTGTGTAGCGTGTGCAATATTGCCCCTTGTCCGTTAACTACCTACGTTATCCCTGGCCTTGAACAACTGTACAAGTGTGTGAAGGAAGGCACGTGTGACCCCTTCCTCCAGGATAATATACAGCGTGTAAGAACACACATAAGATATTTTATGACGACATCGGCAACTTCTCCACTTTTTATGTGGTTTTTTATGTCAACAAAGTCTTAAATTTTATGTTTAAAATTCCTGTGTTCAAATGTCCTTGCACGTATGTTTATCAAAACAGTTGATGACTGGATGGTCGTTGAGCTTACTAGAATTCCGATTAAATCCCACTTAAAACCGGCCCACACTGCCGACTGCCGCTCACCGGACACGTAATTTCTTTGCAATCCATTTTCATCCGAATATTCCAAATATTACCCAATTCCTTCGCTCTCTCCCTCTCTCTTTCTTGGCATCCATTCAAAAGTGTGACTATTTTGTATTGGGAAGCACGTCATGGCATGGTTTCTCCAGTTGAGTCAACTTATATCGGCGGACAAGTGGCGAAATCCTCAACAAATACGAGAATAAAGATATTTGGTCATTTTCTCCAATTCCGAGGGACTCCTCACGGCCATTTCCGACCTGCGCCTACCAAAACAAGCGAGAAGAATTTGTTAGTTTTTTCTATTAAAAACCTTGGTGTGTATTTTCTCCGAGAGTTTGTCATCAATTTGATTTGATAATTCTCACGACAATCCTTATCGAATGCCGAGACTGCCTCAAAAAAGCGAATATAAATCCATTAAAGTCAAAAGGTTAACCATTTTCCTCATCAAACCTATTATCTTTTTAGGATGACCCTACAAGTGCATTTTGCAGCCTTCGGCGTTATTGTCTTGATCATTTTGTATCATCCTAATCCAGTTAGAATACACAAGTGTCTATCTCAGCTCTAGAATAATCTCATGCTTTCTCCCTTCTTCTCTCCTCTTTCGTAACTAAAGCAAAAAAGCAACACACACACACCCGAAACCGAAATATAGGTGGATTTTCCACCGCTTTCCATCTCTTTCTATTTCTGAAAAGGGGAAAAAGGAGTGGGCGCCTTAGTTGGGGGTGTTATCTGAGCATAGACCATTCTCTCTCGATAAAGAAGACGTACTTTCTCGCCGTCCTCTTATTTTTGTATAAAAGGTGAGAGCAACAGGCCCGTTCCCAGCCAGTTGACAAGAACGGAGCCGAGGAGAAGGGGAGTGCATCGCTTCCCAAACATCACATTCGAGACTTCTTGTTTCTGCAACGCCACACTACTCAAAACCCATATAAAACTAGAGCGGCTACCACTTGTTCCACCATTCTTCGTCCATCCACTTCCACTCTGTCACCTTGTTCCTTTGTCCTCTCCAGAAGAACACAAGAACAAGTAGAAAAAGGTTGAGAGATCTGCAACTAAGCTCTCTACAACTTTCTTTTCTTTCGCACCACCCTTGTGCCCTACAAAACATAGACCCCCGTTCCTCTCTTTACCGTGTGATCACAGGCAAACACACAGACACAAACATAAGTGATTTCTTTTTTCTCTGAACAGAAAGTAAAACAACATTTTTTCACACGGAGAATTTCAGCGAGTTGTGCATAGTTGCTTTAAGAAAAGAAAAATATAAGTGGAAAGTCCTTTGAGGAGAAATGGCATGAGAGTTTGGAGAGCAGCAGGAAATCGCTTTGTTTTTCAGGATTGCCGAAAAGGCGAGTGAGAACTGAAATTTAAGTAGAGCAAATTGAACAATTTTCCCAACTATTTCAAACACAAGGAATAACTAACTATATCGTCGAGGAAAAAAGTTTTAGAAGAAGAAGAAGAAAATACAGGTA
>JAQFZW010001199.1:0-31365 GCA_034687055.1 Heteromurus nitidus
TTTAAGCTCCTCAATGCACTCAAATGTGATTTCAAACTGAAATGGCGTGTTGAATTCACAAGGATTGTTGAGAACAACAACATTCGAAACGTGAACTTTTGCCATTGTTGCGCTTTTAACCCAAAACACACACTGACAAAACCAAGAATTCGACAAAACTATTATTATGATTCTGTAATCTCTCCCAATATTTCCTTGAATTCTAAAATTTCTACTCCACGCTCCCGTAGCTGTCAAAAGTTGTCACTAATTCGTGAAATTATGTAATATTTATGTTTTTATGAGAGCAATAATATAATAATAATAATAATATCCGCTCTGTTCCGAGTTATTAGTCTGCCACAAAAGCGGAAAGTGGAGAAGCGAAACTTCTCAGATTGTGTTGGCGCCTTCTTCATCTAATTTTGGTACGTTTTTAGGTATATCCTTGTCTTGTGTACGTATACAGATGAATGTCCTGATACGTTTTTTAGGTACATTTGGACTTTTCTTATGTATGTGTTACGTATATGCCTTGTTCTATCCGATAAAAGCGAACAAGACATCAAGTTATTGCTGCATTCGTGTACGCCATCTGCGGATGTGGATCTGCCTTTCGTAGGTGTTCTGGAACGGTAATAGGATTTGATGCGAGACATTCAGCAGATGGCATATTGGACAGCTTGGACGTGGTATTGTGTCGGATGGTGTGTGTAATTTTATGAAATTAAATTATGCTGTAATTTGCTAACAATTTGCTGGCTGTAATGGAATGCAATTGCAATCGATGACATGACTAAATACCTAGATGAACATGTAAGCTTTACGTAGAGTGGGATAGTTTTTATACGAAAAGTCAATTATTTGGTTTATTTAAAAACGCCATGTTTGATACATAAGATTAAGTTAATTATTCTAATTCTGGAGAAGGTATGGCGAGATAAGAGTATTTTACTTCAAATTCGAACGTGATGCGAACCTGTTCATTGTTACCGTCAACAGCAGCTTTTCTCTAATATAGAATTCCAAACTTTCACTTGGATAGAATTATGCGTCGGGAAACTAACATCCTATCAGGAAAATAAACCTGTACAAAACTAAATTTGGATGGACTCTTACAATTCAATATTTATAATCCAAGATTACGTAGAAGTATAGAAAAATGCAACAGGATAAAATGTTGCTGCATGAATTTAATGACACTACTTTAGTGAACAATTCACATGACTAGCGCTTACGGTTCTTTTTAGAACTTTCTACGCGTATATCCTTTCACCACTAAAAACTTTCTCCGGGCGTAACTGGAGCGTAGTTTTCCTCTCCGTGCACAAAGTAACCAGCATTGATAATTGATTATCATTTCGCGAAGGGACTTTGATAACTTGCGATTCGCTTTCTTTAACTGTTATAGAATAGTATAGAAGTATATTATATCTTTAATAAAAATACTTTACACAGCATTTTTTTGAACTAGACATGATAAAACAACGCGTTCAAATAAAATATATATCTCTAGACTAGGAATAAATATGAGTGTATATGATTTTTATCAGATCGAAAAACTTTCACCACACCCACATGTTCCTTTAATATTAGGATTATTGAAAACAAACTCTGACGACAGCTTCGTTTCTTGGTAGTCCATTTCAGTTCCGAGCAGAGTTAGTTGAGCCTTTTGATCAATTAGAACTCGAACACCTAAGGTTTAAAGTTAATTATTTTCAAAAAATTGACTCCAAACCAAAAACACCACCACGTCCATACATGACACGATGTATAATGTTTTGCGAAAAGTAAGAAATTAAAATTTACCGTCTTGTACAACTTCTTCATCCTTCACCGTCTTCTTGTCAGCATACTCTAACGTGTAACTCAGCCCATTACAACCTCTCTGTCTCACTCCAATTCGCAATCCAATCTGCTTCAAATAGGAAATTTTAAAGGATCAAACAATTACACTTCTTCAACAACGTATAAACTGGCTATTCATTCATAGAAATCTATATGCCTCTTACACAGTCTTCCCTTCCGGTGAGTAACTCTTTAATCCTATTTACTGCTGAAGGAGTCTGCAAAAAAAGTGTAGAAACACGTAAATTAGCAACCCCACAAAATGGCAAATATTTCAAGAATTGGGTTAACTGTTAACTTCAGTGTTCAGTAAATAAAACCATAAAACTAACCAGTGTTAACGCCGCTCTCGTTGGTATTAACCGCTTTCCTTTAGTACTTTTGACTGTCGCAGTAGCAATCACCTTCGTTCCGTAACTTCGTATTAGCTGACTAGCCCACATGATTACTACAAGTTCCACACGAATCACTTACAAGTTTACAAATAGGAAGCTTATACTTATACTTCAGAAGGTAACACCCAGATTAACGACTAGGAAATAATTTAATCAGTAATTCCCACTAATGCTTTCACTTGTCTTTTCACCTGCTTTTACATACTTTACACCAATGTCAACACAAAAATGAAATGCACAAGTTTACAGAGGATCACATTTGCTCTTCGCTACTCACAATTTAGCTCGGTGCTCCCAAAAACGTGTGCTGAGCATATGACCACATCAGCTGATTTTTCCTTTCGTTCCCCACAGGCCACAATCTCAATGCGTATCAAGTCTGTGTGCTGTTAGTGCTAATGCTTGTATACATTTACATTTATTGTTTCCATTCAATAATCACACCACGCTTGTTAATTCCAGGAATTCTAGTGATTTCTCTCAAATCTTTCCATGTGGAAGGTGGAAGTCTAATCATGATCATTTCTACGGAGTTATGGTACGCTCCACATTTCACAAAACGGCAACTTATGATCTACTGTGGTCTTGTGTCAGGGAGATCTCTGCTGGAATTATTATATGACTTTGCTTTATTCGCAATAATTAACTTCATCAAATTCTCATCGTAAATCGTAATCCTTCGATTTATGTCCGGTTTTTTGCGCAACATGTCGTTATTATGCAATATGTGTATGTGAAGCACACATTGTGTGTGTTCCCTATTCGGCACCAGGAAGCATACCCAAGAAAAATGTATCATTTTTATTTGTGCAGCATAGCACAATATCATGAAGGCCAGGAGAGATTGCCCAATTGTTTCCCAACAAAGATGCTCAATCATGCATCACGATCATTTTGGTGTGAAATTTAGAGATTAGCTGGAATCTTTCCATTCTTTCATTCACTCAAGCTCATTTCATGAATCATGATTCCCATAGGATTGAGTAGTAATGCATAATGCAGTACTTTATGAGATGACATGTTGGCCGAAGTTTAGTACGGAACGTAAATCTGAAAAATCACGTCGCAATTGAAATCATTTCTTGTTTTCTTGTTGTATGAGTACGGTTTTCCATCAACACCGAGTGTGTATAGTAAAGGAAGTTTGGAATTTTTTTACAATTTATTCCTATATACATTAATACATTCCATATATATTCTAACTCCTACCTTCGTTCATTTCACCCCAAAGTATTTTAGATTTGTCTAATTTGCTATCTGAACGTTGTGTCTGTGTCTGAATGTCTGAACTGAAGTCGGAGTCTGTCTCTCTGCAGCAGAAGATATGAGAAACACCTTCTCGGGGAAAGCATATTATTCCGAAGCATTTGTTGGCGTACACAACCCGTGCATTGGATTAGTCAATTCTTCATGGATAGCAGAAAAGGGAAGAACGTGTAAAAACTTTTGGGGTTGCTCTCTACTCTCTAGTGTCTCGTCTAGTATGGCTTCGCTCTCACGTAAATTGTGCACATTGAGAAAACGGTGAGATGAACCTTCCCAGTTTCCTTCACAAACGTTTACGGTTTACGTGTGCCTTCACATCAAAATCATTCTTTACCTTAGAATTAGAAGACACATAAACTTCAATGCTTGTTATAAAAATGTGTGTTCAAAGGGGAGCTCATATTCGTTTTTCCTATTCTTCTGAGCTCTTATTAGTGTTCATATGACCCTGATATAATTATGCACACTATTATTATATGCACTCTAGAGTATCATTTATTTGATGCAAAGGTGAGTCGGCGAGTGTGAGTACGATGAAATAAGATTTACAATCAAAGTTCTTTCAGATTCTAGCCGGCATAAAATATAAAATTGTGCATATGAACGTGTGGTGTGCGGACGTGGAGTGTACGTGTGTAAAATGCGTGGTTGTTACTCAACCTCAGACCGGAGTCATTTTAAAGAGTTCCTACAACATAACCCAAAGAAAAGCGAGAAGCTTCTCCTCACTTCCAAGTACAAAATCCCAATGGTTTTTAAGACGCAACAGGTTAACTCACGAGACCTCTTGAATATCGCCTTGTCGGTAACATACAAAATGGGATACACGTTTGAGTTTTGAGTGGATTGGATGTATATGTTATTATGCGACGCATACATAGAAAGAGTTGCACAAATGTGCATTTGGCTTGGTAGAGAGTATACCTATTGCAAACTTGTGTTTGATGCATGTACAATATACAAAGCGTTTCACTTATTAGAGGATTCGTTATATTGGATCTGATTGTGAGTTCAGAATTGAGATTAATTAAGAGAAGCATTTTATCCAATGTGCAATGATGCCCAAAGTATGCAATTGGTGATATATGATATACTTGCATTAATCATTTACAATTTCACAAACAAGCATGAACACTTTTCATTCACAAGTGTTGCCAGAAGTCACACGGCTTCCTCTCCGATTACATGTGGGAGAAGTGGAACTTCGCCGCAAGCTCGTTTTGTGAGAAACGACTTGTCCGACAAACTGAGAGAGGGTCCCACAATCTCCACTTTCAGTAGCATCTTCAAGTTCACAACTTCTACTCGTCTGAGTAAACGAGACAAGCGGAGTGAGTCTGGTGTGAAGAAGTGAAGATATCCGAGGAGAGCACACATTTTTACATTGGAGCAAATGGAGTTATTCTCCATGTGTGAATTGGATTGAGAAGCACACATTTTTTGTGTATAGATATGGTGTCTCATACTTTACGGCCTTTTTGCTTTTCCCCTTGAATTCTTATGGAGAAACAACAAAGTGTGAAATCGAAGTTCCAGACTGATCGAGTTTAAAAGGTTGTATTTTTACGTAAGAGCTCCCATACTTTACAATCCAAACTCACGGTAGGATTTTAAGAAATTCGTCTAGAGCTCACCAAATTTTTATTAGCGATCTGATCAGAAAAATAAGAGATTTTCATCAGCTTGTATAACTTTTGAGATTGCAATCATATTTGACTTTAAGTCTGTAACACATACTCGCAGTATCTCCACATTTGATATTTTGATATGCCCATAACCAAGATATTTCGCAGGATTCACGGTTGATGAAGTAAGCTGTGGAGTTTTTTTGGAAGTGAACTTGTAACGTACGTGGCTATTCTATTCTATTCATAACATTATGTTACAAGAGCAAAGTCGACCGGCTGACAAGTTGTAAAATTATGTGCGAGTCTAAAATATCCATCTCGAGTTCCTAACAATCTTGATGGGAATTTCGTTTTTATGCATTTCCTACTACCGATATAATTTATATCATATAAATATTACTTCAATGAAGTTGAGTCACCGATCATGTCATACGCATAATAACTCTTACTTTTTTGTTATGAGATGAATCTAACTCTTGCGCTTTTGTTTTAATTCCTTTTGTGAACTGAAAGGATATGCAATAGTAAAATGGTAAAAAGGAATTGTCCATTGGAGTGCGAGTGCACAGGAAAGCGAAATATAACCTCGTTGAAACACACTCGCTTATAGCAAACTGTGTGCACAACTTTTAGCATTCACACTTCGCCTTCACTTACGCCGTATGTTTTGCATCACTCAGCTCTGCTCTCGAAGAGAACTGCTTGAATTGAAGTGAACCAAGCGGATGTTCTCTTGCATCTGCTAAGCGTGTTAAAAAACACCACACAGGAGATCGTATTTTCCGTTCACTTGATACAGTAAACAGCTGCATAACTTTACTACACACAATGGCAAGATTCTCTTCAAATCCAACAAATGTACGTAGAAATAATCCTTACATCAAATTATATATACCTACGCATACACATCCATACGGTATAAATTCTCCGTAATATTGTTTTACGAGAACGCACCGACTCCCACTTTCAATGTATGGCCAATGTTCTAGTTGTGTTACCAGAAATGCACTGAATTCAAAAATTAAAGATTTATTAATATATGTGAATTTATAACTTGCATATGTGCTCGATTGAAGTTCATTTATAGGCACGCATTTTATCACATTTTTGTGTTCTCAAAAGTCCATTTTTACCAAGATACGTTAAGGTGTGAATTTTAGCTCGCACCAAGAAGGCCAATCAAAATTTATTTATACTGACTCAAGTGGCGATCGAATATACGGCTTTTTGTTGTAGATCACCGATCACCGTATCTGATCCAACATTTTATGATCCTTTATTGAGAACATTAATTGCTTTATTGATGTCGTAATGCGGATGAAACGTTTTATTGCCTGATCAATTATGGAAGGAGTAATTAATGTGATCAAATAATGAATTGAATAAATATATTCGTGAATTTTACTGCATATACACACTCCCAGCCTTTTTACATTCCTTTATTTTGCCGTGAATACTATTTTGAGCATGCCTAAAAGTTCACTCATTTTGGGTATTCAAGTTTACTAGGTTTGCTTTCAAAAATACTTTTCCGTCAGACGACTGGAGAAAGTTACTCAAAGGTGCCTGCCAAATTCTATTCTGTGCTTTCACCATCAACCGGAAAACTGTTAGCAGAAATTGTCACAGGCTTCGAATATTTCCCAATGTTTCCCGTTTCTCCAAAATCGTCATATTTCTCACAGATTCATAATTTGAGTAGTGAGGAGCCGATCTCAAGCCACATACGACTGACGACGCAATTCCATAAATCGCAATCGCGTGTGAATGGAAATTGCGTCGGGAGCTCGGAAATTCTCCAAAGATGTGACGCAATTTCCAGCATTTCTTACTCACAGCATTGATTCCATTCTGTGGAGATTTCCAGATTCCAGGGAGCCTACCACAGAATCTGTGTGTATGCAATACGAAGGGAACTTTCTTGTGTGACTCACGCAGTTTGTTAGCCTTGTAATACGATGCCCTTACCCAAGGACCTCTTCTTGATCATCAACACATATCATGGTAAAATTTTATTCTTCATCCACTCTCCTTCTCCACTCGCACACATATTTTTTCTCAGCTGATGGTCTAACTTGCCCATGTCAGAGTAAAAACTCATATCGTCATCCTCACAAGAGTATCGAGTTCAACACAGAGACGGTCTCGCACAAGGATAAAAGGATTTGTGTAGTATATGAGGATGAGGAGCAACAACGGCAAGCAACGCAGTCGTATGTACTCGTATGCGAGTCGTAAGTAGCACACAGCACACAAATAACATTATGGACACTTTGCAAAACTCAAAAAAAACTTACTCGTTTTGTGTGCAAATGCGAGTGTGAAATGATACGGTACATGTGTAAAAGGATAATATAATACCTGTGTGCTGTATTCTCAGACTGATGACAACCTACTTTTCAAGAGCCAAATAAAAAAACAAATTGGTGTATATCAAGAAAAAATACTTTTCAGCAATTCGAACTGAAATTGTGGAAAATGAGGTAAATTGTTTAAAAGAGAAAAACTAACGGTGTATACGAATGCTGGGAGAAATAATTAAAAAGCTACACAGCCACAAGAAGGCTAAACGCATTATTTCTCTTAAACCTTTCCTTCTCCTCGTTATTTATACACCGTATTTAAGTTGTGGGATTCCACGTTATTTAAAAGTAGTTACATGGCAAAATTTCCAGCTCGAACGTCACCATCATCGTACTGCATCGAATCTCATTGTGGTGAATGCATCCAGTCCACATATATCATGATTCCAGCATACTTTGGAATATGAATATACTTATTTCATTATGATATTTTTCTGTCATTGAACCACAACTTTGTAGCCTGTCCTTTTGAAGAGAGTTATTGTTCCTTATCTTGTCACAGGTTCTACTACTACATAGCTCGATATGTGCCCAGTTCATCCCAGAAATCTGTCAAATTATTAATGACTCCAAGTCCAATATTCGCCACAGGATTAAAAGCAGCTTCCGCACACTAAAAGGATGAACGATGAAGGATGTGCTAATGCATATTTTTATGTACATAAATTACAGAATATCCATCTCTGCAGCCTATGAATACTCTCTTCTGATGAACCATATGAATAACTCTGGCAAGGCATGCCAGAGCCATGCCACCACCACCCCCAAAAGCCCAACTCAATAAGTTTCACACTGTTGTTCTTGTTAATGAACGGGGAAGGAAGTTAAACAAATGGTCAGATATTTTTTTTATATTATGCAGTTCGCCAGACACCACAAAAAGAGTTGGGAATATAATGCATAATTATGAGAGGTAATTCACCATTCGCATTCAGTATGAAAATAATATGAATACAATGCATACAAGTATTTAAGTATGTGCTGCATGAAATTTTAGTTGAGCTCTCGTCTCTCGTGCTTCTACTCACTACGGTTAAAATCTATATCCACAGTTCAAACACAATTAATATTGTTGTTCTGCACTCTGGAACCTATAGACTCAGGAAACTTTTTTTCAAGAAAAATATATGTATCTCAATCATCCCGAAGCTGTTCCAATGTTTGTAAAATATGTTTTTATAATAAACATCTGGAAAGATTTTTCTTTGCACAGGGAGGTGATGTTCGTTTGAGCCAGAAATTTATATTTTCCCTTTTGACATCTTGACATTCGCAAACACATTCCTATATACTATTTCCAATGCAAATAGTATGCAGCATATAGGGCTTTGATAATGTAACACTCTGAAAAACCAATTTACATTAACCCAAATATTACAGATACTTATACAGCGTCATAAACTGTGCACATTGCGCTGTAAGCACACTTAACTCTCCTCACCATTATTATAATGAGTTTGGCTATACAATTTACCGCTTAATAGACATATACTACGACCAAAAAAATATTCCTATCGAGCCGATAGAACGTATATGGCATTTTAAATCGTGTCTAATATATGGTGTGCAGTGCTAGTGTACTAGTCTGGCAAATATGTGCACACTTAAGATCCTTCAAAAATCTCTTATTTTTCACCAGTTTATACCCTTAGTTAAGGAGATAATTTAAAAAAAAAGCCATCTTGCATCTTACATTCAGCCGATATTTTGTTTCTCAGTTATTTCAACCAGCATACAAAAAAAATTATAGCAGAGCTTATCAACATATTCGCCTTAGAGAAATATATCTTTAAAGCTTGAGAAAAGCGGAAAACTGTGCTGCGCACACGATAATCAGTAGTACCAATCCAATATAACATTTTTTTACTTCATTAAACTCCTTTCGCACAAAACTCTATACATTCGTTCTTCAAGTTCGTTTTTTTCCATAAATTGAAGTAGCCATCTTCTTCCATCCATCGTTTCGACAGCGTGAAAGGCAGAGCGAGAGAGGTTTTATCTGCACCAGACCTCTGCTTTTGTAAGAGGAAAACAGTTTATATAAAAAGGTATATACCTAACTAAAGCACATATGCATATATTTTTTCGTTGGAAGAGTCGATCCCCTATTTTTTCTTCTCTCCACTTGCTTTTCAACCATTACAACGATTTTCCTCAGTTTGGCATTACGACGAGTTGAAGTTGGTTGGTAGTGCACACTCATTGGCATCACCTTCACCAACATCATCATCTCGTATCATCATCGCATCGCACATATCGCCGTCGTCGTCGTAGACCGAGCGCACAAACTACAGGAGCAAGTCGTCGTTCGTTTCGTAGTTGGTTCAGTCTCACACAGTCAGTTTCCTTGTTGGCTTCACACAGTCGGTGAGGAGTCAGTAGTACTTTTTCCATTTTATTTTCTTCTCTCCACTTCTCGCATCTAGCAGAGAACCAGTCCATCAGTGCCATTGTGTGTGTGTCGAGGAGCATTGCGATTGCAAAGTGTATTAGTTGGTGAGAGAGGGAGAACTCCCTTTCGTTCCTCTTTTCGAGATTCACCTTCCTTTGCCCGTTCGCTGTAGAGCAAGAGCGAAGCAAGCAAAGTTTAGTCATCATCATCATCAACATCAACACACAGTATTCATCGTCGTCATCCAACTCGCAACTCGGAATATACTACGTGTAACCGTGTAACGTTACTGCTCGCACAAGCTCCAAACAACCAGTTCTGTTTTTTGTGCTCTTCACTCCTCTCACTTGATATTCCACGGTAGTGTCAGTATCTCCTCTCCCCAGTCCTCATCCTCGTACGTATCCATTCCATAAAAAATGAGTGTGTAGCTACTAAGCTCCCAGTGCTAGTGTGTGTGAAGGAAGACAGTGGTGTGGTGTGGTGGAAGAATATGGTGAGATGTGTAGGGAGCCCATAGTCTCATTTCTCAACACACACAAAAAAAGTGCACGACACGGTATAGAGAAGTGGAATAGGATACCGGCTCAACAACGCGGAGTATCATATAAATTTTGTGAACGTATACATATATCCATCGCGTTGCGAAACCGTGCATGTTCAAGTTAAAGCTCTTGTAGCCTTCACCGTGTTCTCCTCCCATTTGAGAGTATCACGCAACGCAAAAAGCTAACCTTCAGTGACTTAGTGATGTGAACACAGGAGAGAGAGAGAGAGAAAATATCACAAGGCAGATAATAATACTAACGTAAATATATAAACCTTGCCTGTGTGGACTTGTGTGACTACCAAAGTTTCATTTCAATATATACGAAGCAAGGCCAAAAAGGCTGAAAAATTGTAGCGAAAGAAAGAGATCTGTTGGCAGGAGGAAAAAGTTATAAAGGCTTACAGACATTCAAAGAATGTGTGATACAAGGAGTAGCAGCACACAGCACAAACATATTTATGCCTAAATATCATTTCGTATTCTTAACAACACCCATTATCCCTGTATTCATCTATGTTCATCAACATACAGACATATGAAATGAAGTGGATTTTGTCTGTGAGTGAAGGAAGACATACATAATAGCCAACAAAAAAATCATCCAATACAGCACAATACTGTTTGAAAATTTCGCTTATGTACTACGTGTTGCACAACGTTTCGAGGGTATCCTTCCCCATAAGTCCGGGTGTTTTTCACACACTGTGGCATAAGATAAGGGCCGGAAGTGAGCTAAAATCATTGAATGGATGACCTAGATCACCAGTTAGTTTATACGTACATTCCAAACTAAACGTAGAGAGACGAATGTAGTAGAGCCTGCTGCTGATTCTAGCGAAAAAAAGCAAGAGAAGCAAGTATAGCAATTGCAGTTAACAAGCAAAAAACAAAGATTGCGACGACCCCTTTTAAACCATTTTCCCCTCTTTACGCATATTTACTTTGGGCTTCGCTTCATTATATTCATCATGTCTCTTGACACCAAGTTCTTCTTCCTTATGTGATTTCAAAATTGAAACGTGAAGGGCAGTTTGTGGCAAAAAGAAGAAGCATATTATAATTTTGTCACAAGAAAATGATGTCTTCCTCAAATCAAGGAATGAAGATGACGAATTCTCCTTCTCAGAGAAGCCTTCGGATGAGAAGAACACCTCTTTCCTTCGCAAAATCTAGGAATACACCCCACAACAAGTACAAATACAAGCAACTCGACAATACCTGAGAAAAATGGAACTTATATTTTCATCGAGATTTTGATTGAGCTGATTCTTTTTTTGGGGGAAAATTGTATGCACATCGCAATGCACAAGGGGGTTGAAAATCTTCTCTGCTCTGCAAAAAGAGAAAAAATGAGAGAAAAATGCAAGATTGTGTGGTGGTGCTACAGCTTGAGTTGAGCAAGAGACGAAAAGCTCTCCAATCCAATCTAACAAACTCAAACTCCTACAACATCACAGCCAAGAGAGAAGAAGTATGTGCGAGCTCTCCTCTTCTGAGTTGGATTTGGATTTGAGCATGAACAGAACACTTCTGACTTCTCTCTCAGGATATATTCAATTCAGAGAAGCCCTGCCTGAGCAAGGGAAGGATATATGAAGCAAAATACATAATGCATGCATAAATGGAAATATGGCTGTAATACACGCGACCCATGTACTTCTCCACATCATCACCACAGAAAACGTCTCGTCTAACTTCTCAGTACGGAGCCAGTATGCACGAGGAGCGGATAGTGTGATCAAGTCTCGTCTCTCAGTCTCTCCTCCTCCCAAATATTACACACGGACACGATATGTACTTTTTTCAGTACAAAAACTTCAATGCATACTCGCACTCACACACACACATTTTGTTCTCATCGCAGACGTTTTTACCTATGCTCTCCCCTTCACTACTCTCGTAATGTGTAGATGTGGATTGTATTTGAGTGTGAGTGTGTCGTGTGTGTGAGAGAAGTATGAAGTAAAAGTACGAGATGGTTGAGAGCTGGCTGCTCGGAGCTCGTTGCAAGGAGGAAAGTGCTTGAAGAGAATTCAGTCTTCTCGATGCGATGTTCATGTTCACCAGCACCATCACCATCAGCTCTCCTCTCCTCGCAGCATATACCGGGGCTACACTCCGTCCACCACTGCCAGTCCATGTTTGCCATCAGTGCAGGTAGCTGCTGTACTTTGGCTCACCATATTTAACTACAATTAAGCATTATACATATATATTACTCTTAGCAAAACCATCATCACAACTAGCGAAATAATATATAAATCATTCTTTGAGAGAACGCATCAAAAATAAATAGAAAAAGCTATAATTTAATGTAAGAAAAAGAAAAGTCTCCTCATCTCCGAACACTCAATTTTTTGTATTTGAAGAAAGAAAGGGTTAAAACATTTTTTTTCGAGAGAGAGACAGAAGAGAACGGAGACGGAGAGAGAAAAAGTAAAGTATAGTCGAGCAAGACCAGAGACGTACTGACGAGAGTGCTCGTTGCTCTCACATTCTCTCTTCACAAAATAAATTTCGTGTATGTGTTTTTAGCGAGGAAAAATTGTGTGTGTGTGTGCGAGAGAGTTTAGAGGATATACCCCTCACGAGGGAGATATAAAGAAAACAGACGGTCTCCTATTGCCTATCTTTTTTTGGAAAAAAGTATACACATATGAAAACATACCTAAATTTTTTTTGTTTTTTTCTCTTCTCTTCTCGTCATATAGTCAGCCGAGTCAGTACAAAATAACAATTAGTTTTAATTATTATAAAATATTACTTATGTGAATATTTAAGATTGATGAAGAATTGACTATAGGAAAGAGAGTAAATATTATTGTCATTCCGGCGACAAACTACGGTTTTTTTAAAGTTTAATTTTTCTTTGGTTTCAAAGTATAGAAAAATGATGATGATGATGAAGGTAGTTTAGAAGTTATTGTGGAGTTATTGGAGGTTAAAGTTAAGGAAGGAAGTTTTATTTGGAGGACTTCAAAATTGATAGGAAAGTAGCGAGTTTTGTTACGGATCAAGTTGAAGGGTGGAACTCCAAGCTGGCACCCACCACGGGAAATAATTCTCTTCAGCCATCTTCCTTCGGCCTGATGCAGGAGGAGCACCAGCAGGAGCCTTACTTCCTTCGACAAAAATTACTTGAAGCTGTGGACTCTGAATACAATGTAAGGAATACAATTAAATGATTAGTTAGTAGTGACTACTAAGTAGTCACTGAATGGTGAGACGCACGTTTGATTTTCTCGTTTGATATGACACCGATTCACCATACCACTGAAAACTTTGGTTATTAAGGTCCAGTGGAATTCACTAATTACATTTTTAACATTCGTAAAAAATGGAGGATATTTTTGTGTTGAGTCGGTCACTTGATCGACCTTGTCTTTTTAATTAACTTGTATTTTACTCAGCCATCAGCTGGTCACACCCGAGAGCATCAGGTCATCATCCTCGAAAGTTGAAACTTGTATTGTTGTGATGTTGGATGTGTGTGATTGTTTCACCTTTCCATTGTCAATGTGTAGGTATTTTCGATCAGTTTATCGGTCAGTTAGTAGTGCATAGTACAACGTGCTGAATTACTGACTTTATATATCTGGTCGAATTAGTAGCTCCTAGCACACACTGGCATCATCCACATCAATCAGCTGGAATACAAGCACCTTAAAATTGCACGGTCTGTCAATCAGTGAAATGAAATGTGTAATGCTCGAGTATATTTCTCACCAGTTTCACTGATGACTGACGTAAAAAGCACTGGTAACATTCTTGGACTATTTAATTTCAACCGAAAAATTGGATTTCAAATTTTTTAAATGCTGGAATAAATAAAAATAATTTATTATCAAAGAAATAATTATGAATGAATTGTGTTGTACTTCCGTATTTTGTATTTTTACTTTCAAGATTGAAAATTTAGACACTTGTAGAAATATACATATGTACCAGAGAGCCTTTTCTCTGTTGAATTATTCCACATTGAAACTGACAGGAAGTTAGTTTCTGTTTACATTTGACATTGGATTGGAGGAGGCTTTCTCTTTTTCCTTGGATGGAGGGAGAGGAGTAGCTGGAGAAATGCTGGAGAAAGAACTGAATCATAATGAGAAATCCGCTTTCTCACGCTAGCCGAATGAAGCGAAAAGCTTGTCTTTAGTTTCCCCGAAGTGTGGGAGTAGTTGATAGTATAGGCTAAAGCAATGCATATAACACGATTTTTCCTCCACTCCTCCGTTGTCCATGAAATTTTGTATTCCATGCAACCCTATCTCCGACAGTTGGAACGGTTTTCATGAACATTCAAGCAATACATGTTTATGCGTTTTGGGTACCTAACTTATGAATATGGGGTGCGGAGCGGAGGTCCGTTAGAAATGAAGTTTAAACTACTCCAAGTACAAAGTAAATAGGTTACCTCGAGTAAAATACAAGGTTAATAAAATAATTATTGTCTACTCTTAGTATTCCATTCATATGGATGGCCATAAAGCCTCAAAAGCACAAATCTGTTTGTAGAATAAAATCCTCCATTTAAAATATACCTTCGTTGGAGCGTTTCGATTTCGAAACTCGTTCCATAAAAGAGTGCATTTAATTTGAAAATAAGAACATTACCACTTATATCGAATATGAATAATTTACTAATGCTAAAACTAATTTTATTAATGGATCTTTGTTTTTGTTTTCCAGGTCAAGGATATGTCCCTTATCCTTGAGGTGCTCGGAAAGTTGGAAGTCCTTTCCGTGACAAAGGAGATACTGGAGGTAGAAACATTCAACATATAATTGTTGAAGTTGTTCCTCTTAAATTGGGATGTGCAGCCATGCTTTAACCCTTTCCAACTTTCTGAACAAATTTTTTAGAGCACCCGTCTTGGGAAGACTGTAAACGAGTTTCGACGTAGAGTTAATGATACAATACTAGCGAAGCGTTTGAAAGCGTTAGTGAAGAAATGGCGGGACGCTGTTTTGCCGGACGACCCTCCCCGAAATCATTTCCCCGTCAATGGGACGTCTTCGGTGTCAGAGGGCCATGGTCCAGGTGGAAATCGCAGTATACCAGCGTTTAGTTCTGGATACACGTCCGCTTCATCCAGTCCAACGCTTCTGTCGTCCTCCAGAGTGAGCCCTGCAGGCTCGTATAATTCCAATAGTCTGAGTCCACGCGTAGGGACATTGACCAATTATAATAATAACAATACCAGTGTCCATAGTTTAGCTGCGAACCGAAATGGTAGCAGTAGTATATCAAGTAGAAGTCCTAACTACAGAAATCCTCAGCTCCAAACAAGTTCATATGCAGCTCTCGTCTCCCCATCTGCATCCACAGCTAGTCCACTACTTCTTCATCCTCGAAACTTGGTTAGCCCTCACAAATCGAGATCACCGGGTGGTCCTTCGCTGTCCATCTTTCATTCGACCAACTCAAACCTGTCTCCATTGCCAAGCTCTCAATTTCAGTCATCGATTTCCACGTACTCTCCGAATGCGGAAACTGTTTCTAGGTAGGTTGAATGAATATACTTTCAAGCGAACTAAAATGATTCTCAAATCCTGATCAGCCAAAACTCACTTCTAAAAAATAATAAATTTTAATTTGCTTTGATACTTTTTAGGACAAATGCAGCAAATAAAAGATTTAGAGAATTGGACGACAGTCCCCTTAGTGCAAGGTAAGTAGTACTTTATTATATTATGATTTTGTAGATACTGATAGTATCGATATACGTGACTATAAAAATATCCTCAGCTTATTTCCTAAACACAAGTTAAATTTTTTGTACAAATGTAGTGCGGAACCACCTTCCAAAAAATCCCGAAGTGCTGTCAATGGAACGCTGGACGATCCTCTGTTAGCTTTAGATGATATAAGTCGAGATTCGTATGCATCACGAGGAAGTGATCACAGTGATGGCTTTACATCCAAAGATAATCGTTTCTCGGCATCCGCCCTCTCTCCCGCTACTCCAGGTCAGGCATCAGTTCTCTCGCCGCAAATGCCCGTTCCGGGAACAGACTCAAATGTGCCGTCACCCGCAACTTCCATTGGCAATGAAACGTCAAATTTTTCGGACGTGCAGCCAAGAAGAAAGCGACGAAAGAAGAATGAATTTTTTCAAGATAGTAAGCGTATACAAATTGTTTCACTTTTAATTTATTCAAAATCGCAAGAGCAATTTTGTGTTCTATGTGCTTGCAAAATGATGTTACAATTTTATGTGCTGAATATTCGTGTTGTTTTAGAGCTTTTTAACCGTCTGATTGCACAATAATATTTTTAGTGAATTTCTTCCCTGAAAAGAATATTCTAAATATTTGAATGTAAATCGTTTCAGGTGACGCAATACTTCGAGAGAAAATCGCTCAAGCACAAGCCGAGAAGGCTGCAAAAGCCGCTCGAGAACTGCAAGTAAAGGAAGCTGAAGAAGCAGCTCGTAACCAACTTGACGAGATATCTCCCACGGACAAACTAGCCAACAATGAGTTTGTGGAGAAATATCTCAAATCTCAAACTGCCCTTCGTGCTAAAATGGAACGGGATGCGATGGCAAGAGCGGATTTGGGAGAGAGTGATTCTAAAGGTGCTGACGAAGATACCCCCGATCACGACGGTGGATCTTCGGATAAAACAAAAGGGAAATTAAAAAGGGATAAGAAGAAACATAAGAAAAAGGTGACTGAAGACATATCAAATGCAAATGAATTCCCATCGGAAGCGGACATATTATCCAAGCTTCCTCCCATCGATCCAGAGATTTTGCAAGAGTTCGCAAACTACGAGTATGATGTCAACCCGTCACCGCTACCACCGAGTGGTGATACAGTTAACACAACTGAAGAGACTGAAAGCATTAATAATCACAAAAGTCTGAGTACATTAGAGGGCAAACCTCGTAAAATAATCGATTGGGGAGATAGTGACGATGAGGATAACCAGGGGAGTGACAGTTTGAAAAAGGATGGTGAAAGCATAGCAGATGTCGTGCTCTCCGAGCAAATTCAAGTCAGTTCAGAGTTTGCGCCGGATATCACCACCGAGCCTCGGGTTATTGGTTCAGAAGACGTAACTAATCATGAAGCGGAGGAAGAAACTCCGATTCGTGAGGTTGATGACGCCGAAGTAGAAAGTTATATTAGGGGCAAGATTCCCAACCTCAATGGTAATTACGATAAGGATGAAGAGTTTCGAGAGTGGCACGAGACGATGACTGTGGAATCTTACAAAGGAGAATCACTTCACATATTGCCTTACACGATAATTGACTTTTAAGACATTACTCCTTAACACAGTTTATAAAATATTCCTCTTTTAACATGCTACACATATAATTTGTTTCCGGTTTTGAAAGAGCATTTTACGTTATGTATACACATCAACTTACGAATGTGCTAAGTAAGACAATGAAATGGTGCGCAAGACTGTTTAAAAACTCGCCGAGTTCTGTTGCTGGCTAATTCATGAAAATTGAGATATAGAAACAGATTTTCTTTTCCGGAATCTAATGTACGGTGAACCTCCAATGTTTTACTTACTCCCACTTTTTTGAACAACTATTACTTGTCGTATAACGTCATAAGTTAATAACCTACTTTCATGCTGATTAAAGTTAGACAGTGTAGTGTCATAATGTGATTCCTGCAGACAAGAAACTGTATTACAAAACGTGGTAAGAAGACTAACTCTGACCATTGAATTTTTAAAAAGATTGGTATTTCTATACTAGAAAGGAATTCGTCGAAGTGAAAGCAAACACTCGATCCTTTTTTAATAAGTAGTAGTATATGAAAATGGAATGAGATAAATAGCAATTTATTATGTGCACGGATGATATTCACGTCTAGAAGTATATGAAATCATGTTATTGATTGAACAGATAGTTTTTACACAATCAGGTAGTAAGTTGTTTAATTTAATGCTATACTACTCATTGTTTTGTCATTGTGTTCCACTCATTTGCAAGTTGGAGAAGTTTACATTCACGTATAAAGGTCTTGAACGTCAGCGTCGTCAATTTGTGATGACTGCGGTATATGAAATGAAATTGCTTTTTTCGTCTATCAAACAACGTTTTATCATCACATCGTGAATCACTATTTATTTGAAACTGATAGAAAAAACGAGCTATTATATCACTTGTAAACTGTATTAGTTTAATGTTCCATATTAATATAATTTTTCGGTTATGCATTTTTGTTTAGTATGGAAAACTCAAAAAAATACTTGCAGATACATACTTACTCTGTATGTACATACATTTATATAAGTGCGTACGCTACGGCTACACTTTAAAAAATGTTACATAAAAAGATTGTGTTGTGCCCCTTGACATGTTCTATGTATGTTTATATACATCGTAATTCAGGCGTTCCCTGGTATTTGCTTACTTCGATCGAAACCTTCACAAACAATACGTAGCGAGAAGATTGTTACACACGTTCGGGCAAACAATATATGAATACATCACGACACCGCAAAACTACCAATATTTAGTTAGAGTCTTGATAGATGGACGAGAAGGGAGATCAATTGGATTTCATGACCTGCTTTGAGGTTTTAAGTATTTTATATCGTGCGAAGTACGGGTGCCTTGAGAAAAAAAATGAAACAAGAAATATACGTATTCGCAGAAATAAAAATAATAATTGAAGAAATACACTTTTAATTCTTTCCATTTAATTATTTGCACATATGTATTTACTTCCGTGGGAAGAGGGAAGGGGGCAGGATGGATTGGTACAAATTGATGGAGTGCATTTGCATCGGTTCACGTATTCGATTGCGTTTAGACTTGTCCTCATCCTCAGCAACAACCTGGAATTTTGACACAATTCATGAAAATAAGTATGCCGAGAATGGCAATCCCATATCTGATTAAAATGCATTTTCATATCATACGTCTGAAACAATTGAGGACGACGAAGTGCAATCTGAGGTATTAGCATCTGAATCACGTTTAGGCTGCCTTCCTGCTGCGCAGCATGTTCTTGTGAAAGTAACTTTTTTACGCGAACCTTTCCCTTCATTTACACCGCTTTCACCATGTTTGCTACGTTTTCTACTGGATGCGGATGTTACAATAGCTTTCCGAAGTGCCCAAGCTGCATTCCTAATCGAAGGGAGTTCGTGGAGCATTTCATACAAGTCCTCAGTACCTTCAAAAATATAAAATACATTCAACACACATATTCTATACAATTTCATTGCTACCAATGTTTGGGTTTAATTTGATTAACTTACCATTAGAAGACGTTAAGGAATTCGGTCGAGACCTTGTAGGAATTTCTTCCTCGTCGGCAGTCGACTCAGCGTCTACTTCTAAGCCCCTCGCATCTTCGCTAACACCGCTTTCACCAGATACGTTGGGAAGTTGTAAATGAATCCTGGACTCCTCTTTCTCGTCCAGGATTTTAACTTTTGAATCCATTTTACTAGGATCTCTGTATAGCAAAACGTATGAAAAATGGAACGATTTGAGCGTTTGACTGTGCTCCTGAAATGCAGAACTCTTACTAAACCGAATTAAAATTTCTCCCATAAAATAACATCAACATAAGTTTTGAAAGGTCTGATTCCGTGATTCCGACACGATAGATAAATTGAAATAAACGGATAACAAAGAAAGTCCTTGGGAAAGTCAACCGATGTCTGCCTAGAGAAAGCTAACGAAATTATGGATATTGCTATTGACTTTGACGATGTAGTGTCTACCTCCTCGTTACATGTGCATTTATTATGTTAAACATTATAATTCTGCTGCTATTCGTATTTCACACAGCTAAACATATAATATTGGTTGAGGTTCCATTTCCAGAATTATAATGAAATTTATCACGAAATATCATAAGAGAAATCGTATGGTCTATATGTGCTTTTCTCCAGTCAGGCATATGCATGAAACAAATCCATTAATATTTTTTCAACAAGCAGAAGAGGAAAGCATGCTATTTTTACTAACCCAATTTCTTGTTGATTCATCCAACTTTGTCAAAAACATGATGCATATCCAAGCTGAAGGCTGGAAGTTTTATATGAAAGGGGCAATTTGCTGATTGCATGATTTTCCGAGAGAAAGGAATAAAAAGTGAAAGCATGCAAGCATCTGTATATAACTTGCTCGTATTCATGATATTGACACTGTAAGTATGTATATTTGTTTTGCTTGCATCCGGTCTCGTTTGAGACTGGATACTGGAACTCATGCAGAGGCTCCTCCTGTGACTCGGAACGCCATGAAAGGAGAGCATGAATGACAAAGAATTTTTTATCTCCCATCTAGACGTAGTTCACTCTCTGTCTCAGTCTAATTTATTCCTTCGTTTGAAGATAACTGATAAGAAAATATAAGCTACACATGATAAGCTACCAGTGAAAAGTAAAAATACTTCCGAGATTTTTCAGACGGACAAACGTCTGACTTGAGACGATAGGTATTTTGACAATCGCGTATATCACAAACAATGAAACAAGCCTTTACTTTGAATTTATGTATCTAAATATAGGTTAATTTGCAATACTGCATATATAAGCCAATTGTGCTCTAGCGTACCTTTAATATTTCTACAATGCTAAAATACATGTTCAATACTTTTATCGCACTAATGGTAGAGCTGAATGTTTTTGGCTCTCAACGGACCTAATTTAGGAAACGAGCTCGTAGTATTTGCGATGATGGAAATAGGCGTACCAAATCATCATTGTACTTCGTTTCCGTTTGCAATACACTTTTCATGCGTAATAAATGAGTTTCCATAAAAAAGCTGACGGATGGAGTGGTGTGCCATATGAAGTTCAGCTAAATTCACCAAAGTTCTATTGGTCGTTTGTTTGAGGATGTGTAGACGTAAGTTTGGATTGTGTTGGATTAGAAGGCGTGTAATAGCAGTTTCATAATGTTGTTGACTGATGAAGGAGTTTTATTGGAGACGTGACAAATTATCAAACCTCAACTCTAATGATACATTTCTCTCTCTATAAAACACAATATATGAAACATTCAACTGTTCTACTAAAATGACTTGGTTGGCCTAAATAACAATTAAGGTAGTAACAATATACTATTAAATGTTTATACCTAATTAGTAATTAGCTTATTGTTTATGGATGTTTCTAACATGTGGCACAAGCTTGTATGGGATATTATCTGATTGAAATTTAAATGGTGCTCTCGGTTCCCTTGTATTGAAAAATCCTTTTAAAACGTCTCTTGCAGCCATTTCTTGAGCTATGTCCAGTGTTTCTCCAATTCCTGGAAAATGATTAAAGAATGTATAAATGTGCATAATAATGGAATGTGAGGTTTGGTAATTAATCCAAGACGTTTCATGTCTGATGGCCTACCTTTCCCAAGTAAACATTTATCCTTGTCGTAAATACCCACTACAAAAACTGCATGAATTGTATTGCGACCAGCTTCACTAATAATTCTTGGTTCAACGGGAAATAAACCCTTTTGTCTTGACAGGTCAGTCATCATCTGCCACGGTCTAGGGATGTCCCAAATCTCATTTATATCCTTCCCACAGAGCATAGACGCTATGAAATCAATAACGAATTTTTCTGTTCTCTCTTGGTTTGAGGATTCCAGTAATGCTCCAATAACAGCGAAGAATGCTCGAGAATAGGTTTCATCGGATGGAGGATACTCCTGGGAATGAGAAAATCATCACGATTTTGATTACTTGAAAAATAATCTTCATTTTCAATAAAAAAAAATATCCGTAATTGAAATGCTTACTTCACACAATATGATATCCTTTAGTCCTAGATTTGTAGCTACTTTTGACATTGTTTCCGAGCTCATTAGATATTTAATTAGAGCTCTAGTTAAGAAAATAACATAATTTCAATTAGAAAAGTCTTTTGCAGCTCAAGTTGTCCTTATTTTGGGGGGTTTTCGCCTTACTTATGACCTTCAGCTGGAAAAAGAGGGATTTCTTTCCGCATAAATTTATACAGAGCCTCTTCACAAGTCCGATAACCAACTTCTGACAATTCCGTATTATTTTTTAATGCTAGAGCTTCACTATCAATGCCAAGTTCTTCTTGTTTCTTCCTTTCCTTGTGAATATACGATTGATCAGTTAAAGCTTCACGAAGCCAGGCGTCTTCAAAATCTTCACTGAGCCTTTTTCCAAATGCAAACAATTCTGCTTTGTAATTCCTGAGAAATTTAAAAATCACATTTAAAATGCTGAATTTATGAATCTTAAGATTTTATATTTAACTAACAATCAATCCCATAATCATACCATTCTGCAAACGTGGATCGTTGGGGAGGTTTCGCAAACTTTTCCGGATTTTTAAACTGTTCTTTCAGCCTCCGAACTCGAAGTTGGTATCTGACACGGCGCTCATGAATACTGACGCTCCGACTTGGTACGACCGTCTGAGGAACATCTATTCATGAAATTAGCCACAAACTCAATTAAGATCAATTACTACATGTCCAACATTCTAGATATAAACATACAACATAAGAATCAAAATAAAACTTACGATTAAGGTCTAGTAATTTTCCCGTTGTTGGTAAGAATGGTTTTAAATAACTTAAACTGAAATTCCGTACTCCGAGTTGCTGAGCAGGAATTAGAGATATAATTGCTCTCCTTAAAGTTTGATTCATGGTGATGTTAACTGGGCTGATAATACGGATAGCCGGGGTTGATTCTGTTTATTTATCCTTCCGTCTCCGATCCTTAAATTTAAAAAACTAATCCCCTCCCTAAATAAATATTCCTTTCTCACTTTCAAAAGCTAATTGTATCTTAATTAATCTGCACAAATTAATTTGGACAATTGGTAAAATATTGTGATTTTGTGATCGTCATCTGCAGTCGACAGAAATGTACACAAACAAATCTTGAACGCGTGTATACCCGGTGCACCTTGTGTTGGTGCCGCAGTAGATGAGGATCCAGTTGAGAATTGTGAACGTGTGCTGTGCTGGACAAAATGAGTGCAGCTTGCTTTCTTCACATGTGCATTCACATATTTCCCCATGCCCGGAATATCTCCAGCATTATAACATGGAAAGGGCATCCACATACAGACATGAGTACCTGGAGAAAGTTTGGTAGTTTCACTGGAGTTTCATCTGCATTTTTACATGCCTCCAGTATGTGAACGCTAACATTACAAATTAAGAGTTTCTTACTGAATCTGAATAAATGAAATCATGAATTTAACCCTTAAGAACGCATAATAAGGAATAATTAAATTTATTTTATTGTTGCCTACTTTATAAAGCATGAGATACATAAATTAGTTTTTTTCTGAAAATGAAAATGAACATGAACAAGGATGAAGAACACTTTTGTAATTAAGATTTTAATATTTTAATCTACGCCCAATCTATGTTCAACTTGGACCGGCAGTCCTAGTGACTTTGGCGTAACTTTTTGGTAAGCGTTGGAACTCGAGGCACGCTGTGCTGGAACTGCTGGAGGGTGATCATCTCTGTTGTTAGCTTTTAATGTGACTGGAGCATGAATGCGAAACTGCCCCTTTTCGTCAATTTCGGAGGAAAATTCGTCTGAGGAGTCAGAGCCAGAGCTATCATCGGACTCAGGGTTTAGCACTTGAAGTCCAATACTAGATTCCTCCCAGTGCCGGAAGTCCAGTTGCTGGCGCTTGAGATAGGAATCGGAGCAGGACAAAATTGGGTTTGTGTCCCGATTCGGAATAAGCATTGGCCACCTTTGAATTCTTTTTAACTTAAGGTTAGAACATATAATTCTGGCTAGAGTGGTTCCCCGAATTTCTTCCAGTTGTGCTGTAGACATTTGGAAGGCAGGAAGTGAGAGTATTTCGAATATAGTTTAATTTTAATCCGGAAAAGAGTTAATGAAGTTTTGTGTGTTATTTATACCTTGAGTAAAATGATGGAAGTGAGCATTGCTTTCATACCAATATCGGTCTCCTTTCCGAAACCTGACGAATTGATCTGTAAGCAGGCACGCTAACGTTGGACCAACTCTTCCTGGTACAATTGGAATTTCTGCTAGCATTCCACTGAACAAATCAACATCTTCCACGTGCCTTTTGAAACAAGAACAAGACGTTATCTGTAACTTCTTGTCGAAATTTTATCCAGTGTGTGAATTGTGAAGTATTTTTTTACTTGTAAGTTTCAGTCAAACTTTTACGAGCGGCCGGATACCACCGACGCCCTAAGTCCTCAAACGTTCTAGGTTCCGATAACCCACAAACTTTTCTCCACTCTACATAAGGTGGTATTTCCAAATCCCGTCCTTTCTCGATAACCATTCGTACCAGATCTACGGACGTGTTTGTCAATTTGAGAGAAAGTGTCCGTAGCTAAAAATTGGTGAAAGCATTCTTATTATTTGAAACACTCGAATAATGTATTCGTCTAATTAAATGTGCATATGTACTTGAGAAGGAAATTCGACGCCCACACGATTCGCATTCATTGACACCAATCCTTTGACAAGGGACCCAAGAGCATCTTTGTGTCTTAAGGGATACAAAGATTTGGGGCTGAAAATCAGGTCACTAATATTCATCGACGTGTCCGCCTGCCCTTTCATCTCTTCTCTAAAAGTTAGCTTAACCCTTTCCCCAATCATGGAATACCAAAAAAGACCGGCTGCACCAGCGAATGCAGTTGACGGGGAAGGATTGACTTCGGGATCGTAATCATTGTAAAAATCTTCCTTCTCAAGGGCTAACTCTTTGAAGGGCATCTTTTGTCCAAGAAGTTGTGGCAAAAATTCATTGTACGTTATGTGCTGTATTTGAGCAATCACAATACGCCGAGTTTCCTGAAACAAGCGAGTATCATTCCAGCGACTATTGTGACCGCGGAGTAAATGTGCTATTCGGTTGTGCTGCCGTAAAAATATTGTATTTAACGCAGTAAGGTAAGCGATTTGGTTGACGTCTTGATCGCCTACAAACATATCATGCAACTTTCTCCATGAATTTATACACCTGAAACAAAATTGCAAAACTTCCTATGGTTTGTACGTACCTGCAAATACACAGTCCGGAATTTCTGCATTTACTGGATTTCCAAAGTAGCAGGATTCATTCAACTGATTGGCACTTGGGAGGAAACCTTTCCATTTGTTGTTCACTACGAGCTTCCCAAAGTGCTTCTCTCTCAATTTGTCAGATATTTCCTCCGAGGATCCGTAAATGTTAGAAGCGTCGATGTAAGGAGTGACCAAGTTAAAAGATGAGCGATGTCCTGAAACACAAAAAAATGTTCGGAGTCACGATGAAAGTCTGCAACTGCAAGTGTTTGAGATTTTCATATAAATGTACAGCTTTACCAATTTTGCAAGCTGGATAAATAGCTGAAAGCTTGTTGGTTAAGGACAAGGGTGTGGTCGATGAGCAGTCATCCTTCAGTTTGGTTGAGTTTGCATGTGAATGTGAAGCATGGGGATTGGCAACCATTATATCACAAATGGATAAGAAGACTTCACCATTGTGGCTAATGTTATTAGTTGCTTCTCTGTCATCGCAGCAATTAATTGGAGACTGAGCCATTTTGACTGTGTCATGAAGGATAAACATTCCCCACAGGGGTAGAAGTGATGACGCCAGCAAATCCTCACGAGGAATACCCCCATGTGCCTTTTCACTGACATAATCAGGGGAAGGAAGTGATTCTTGTGAGGGGGATTTCCTTAAAATTATTCTGCGAAATGGAGAATATGTGCTCCCCCATGATTTGTGAATCATGTTGTTACACTTTCCATCGATGGACCGGAACCAAGCGGTGTCACTGCAGGTTAAATTGGGCTCCCTGTAGCAGAGGTTGTCAGGTAATGTCCCCTCAAGGGAAATAAGGTTCTCTGTTATGTTCAGCCTATATTAAAAATATGTGTCCACAAAAATCACTTTCTCTTTTTAAAATGGGCTACAAAAATACAAATGCAAAATTTTACTTCAGTACTTTTGCCCCAATTCTCTTAATGCAACTGCTCCGGCAATTCCCTTCCACTGCCTCGTTTCGAGCTCAGAACTAAAAAATATAAAAATGTGTCATCATAAAGTTTACCTTAGATTCATGATAACCAAATGGGTAATATTTGGGAAGTGTGATATTTAGCCTTTTTCTTTAGTTGTTTTAACCTATTCGAGTTAAGTGCATCTAAAACCCTTTCTGCAACTTGATAAGTTTGAATCACAATCGAGTGATTCACAATGTTTTCCCCAACTTTCACCTCATAAACGTCTGTAGCTTTCGTCGAGTTTGATGAATTCTTAAGCATTCCATCATGGCCGGCTTCCTCTGAACTGTCGTCCTTATCAAAGTTCCATGTTTCACGTTCCCTCGAAGTGGTGTCAAATGACATATTTTGTGATTCGATATCTACAAAATCGGCCAAGTTCTCGAAATTAAAATATCATGATTGTGATTGGGGTATATACATGCATATATATGCTAGTGTATGCAGCTTATGCTGCAATCAATCCTACCATGCAACGGCCACTGTTGCAATTTCAGAACTTGGAAATCCTCAGTGATTGGGTAACGAGCAGCACGAAACATATCATATAGCCACTTCGTGACAAACAATCCAATAATGGCGAGACATAGGAAAAATAGTAGCCTAGAAATGAAACGTATATCAACAGATTCAAAGTGTCAGCGTCAGCTAGAATCCGACCAAATTCGAAGCAGTTTCTTGAGAAAATGACGTTTGTGAAAATGTGAAAATGACGTATTTCGTTTCATACCGAAAGTTACGTGCTGATAGCAGCCTTTGTCTCCTCCAAAAGTCTCTACAGCACCCAACAAAATGTGTTGGAATGCAACAAACGCAATAGCACCTGGAACTGTAGCTGACTCTCTCATTTTGCCTTTCGCTGTTCCGCTCAAATTCTGCAATGATGTGATCAAGCTCTAGATTTGTATCTTGTAAAGCAAGTCGTACTTGCGAAAGGGCCTCAGGAAGATTATCCTCATCATCAGGACCTTCCACGTCAATAGCGTCACCAGACCTGCGCACAGACGGCGCAGTGTAAACTGTTGAAGTGTAAGAATCATGAAATAGAAAAGGGTTATTGTCCACAGACTCATAAGCTCTTTGGTGGCGCTCCTCTTCGTCATCATCCAGAAGGTCAGAACCATGAGTTTCCGCGATTGGAGCCAAGTTTGTAAGCAATATGTGCTGATGTTGAGTGGCAGAGGGACCTGTGCTAAATTGCCTGTTTCTTCGCAAGTTTTTCAGTTCTATCGCAGCAGGCTGTCCAATGAGCTTCTCCCGAGCTTGCACCCGACTCCGGTCGATTCTCAAGTCGGATGGATTGATTCGTCGGAAGCCGCTGGAGATATGGCGCCCGGTGATAGTTAAACTCTGGAGAAGTTCTTTGGGATTCATTATTTTTTAACTAAAATTTAATTAAAAGTTTTGAGGTGAATGTCACTTATACCCTATTTAATCAAGCTATTTAATTAGCTTTAATAAACCATGTTCACTATAAAAACTAAGAGAACTGCTTCATTAACGATTTTTAGCACAAAAGATATGTAAGAATGAAACTTGTGTGTTGTATGGAGGTGTAGTACTGAATTCAACTGCCACACATGTATTTCTGTAAAAATTTGATATAGACAAACTACCCATTGCATTGTACTCTACGTACATGTAATAAGAGACATATATCACATAATTTCATGTCGCCATTATTCAGGAGCATTTATTGCCCACGGAACATACACAATGCAGTATTAAACGAGCGTTTTAACCAGAATTCGCAAAGTGGTGACTCACATTTATGTCTTAAGAATGTAATTAAGAATGAATTCACACTTTTGATATTGCTCCCGACCCCGACCCTCGTTCCACATTGCTTCATTTATCTCGGAGGAATTCAGTTTAGCTGTTGCAACTTTAATTTTTATGCAGTCATATCGTATTTATGTGAGTTTTGAGCTATATTCATACTTAATTATGCTTTGGATTATACGTGTGCATAATACTGCATGAGGGTATTTCTTGGTCTACGGTTTGATACGCATCGTATAGCGATATGCTTTTTTCTTTCACCTGCATGACACCTGAGTTCTCAAACTGAGACTAAAATTCTTTCGAATATGCCAGTCAGTACAGTGTACAATAAACCTGAAAAAAGCTTTTAATTGTGAAAATGCTTTGCAAATTGAGTAAGGTACGAAAAGGTTCTTTTCGGAAATGATTCAATGCTTAAATCATGTACACATTTTTTGTTAAACACATACCATTTCGCATTCAAAAAATTTGAACATTTATTTTTAATTTAAAAGCTTTGGTACTTTTATCGCAAATTATCAATAACAATAAAATTGTAGCATGTATGAGCAATCCAAACTACAATTTGTATATTTAATTGTATGAACCGTCTAAATATTTGCATGGTGTATTGAAAGTCGAAGTAAATGTTGCGATCTTACAATGCAATCCGTATATCCAAGCAAACTGGAAAAGTACAGAATGAACATGATCATTCCATGGACTAATTAATAAGTAATTGTTGATCTTTATAGTCATAAAGCGGTATATGAGTCACGATTACAATTTGCATTTATACCAGATATGTATGAATATATTCTTGAGGCACGCGTTTTTATTAAACCTTCAACCAATATTGTATAAAAAAACTATATTGATGATTATAGTTTTTACATAGTTATATTTTACATAGCCTTCCGTCAAAATGCAGATTTGTAAACAATGTGCTTAATTATCCAGTGTATCAGGTATATTTCAAGCTTGAATGAACACATTCCATGATGATACCCACAAATCATTCCTGAACTATTATGACTGACTAACTGAATGTATAGTAAAGGTACTTCCAGTCTAATTAAGCTGTTTACAAAAATAATCAAGACTATAAAATCTATTTAGAAAAACTTACATTCATCGACAATGTTCTTACACTATTGAAAATTCCAAGAAATATCCGCTGCGTTGCATTTTGCTTACTATATACTAGAAACAGGTTCGCACGCAACCACGTTGGCGCAGATTCCGACCATCGTATAGGTACTGATACTACTGGTTATCGTCTGACTCATATTCGCAGAAAATCATGCTTCCGTGCACAACTACATAGTAATCAAAGGTCATTCAATTCCTTGCAGCGTAAAATGTTGATCGTCATAAATGCCATATATAAGACTAGAATTCCGAAGCTCCAGTCCAGAGATCAGATCGTGTTACGTACCTTCACAAATATAACGCTAAATACAAGCTGCTTCAAATTGCTTAATCAAAAGACGTTATAATCATCGTGTTCAAAATGAGACACATCACTGTCGCTCTCATTGTAATCTGTGTCATTGTCGCTGTTACAAGTGGCAATGAAGAATCAAAGGAGAACCTTGAAGGTACAAATTTGATTTCAGATATTTTGAACATTTCATCTCCAAAGAATAGCCGTGGTCATAGTCAAGCGCTTGGTAGAGAACAGCAACATAAACACATATTATCACATATAGCAGATTTCCAACACCCAACTTTCGAACGGATACGACGGTCTCCGCAGCATGGATTTGGTCATCTCGGCAGACGATACGATGGACCCCGTGGTAGATACGAAAGAGGTGGACACGGAAATTATGGGGAATTCAGGGGCAACAATGGACGCAAAGATAAACCTGGCTCTGGATGAACAAAATGATCACCTCACCTCATTAAAAGAATTAAAGAGAAGGAGGTCAATTAATCAACTGAAAAATGTTGTTATTTTGTAATATATGTGAAGAATTAAAACTCACGGGTATTTATAAAATTACAAAATAAATCTCAATTCGATCCATATAAAATTTCACTTTGGAACGACAAATTAGCGCACTACACTTGGAATGGGGGAGAAAGGGCATCACGAAAGAAAACTTAACATAATATTAAGGCATGTACGTAAAAGAATTCGTGTAAACATCATAAACCATCAATTTATCAAAAGTTGCATACGGTGTTCCAGCACTAACCATAGAACAATCATTACCGCAAGATAACCCTACACAATCATGCTGAGGATCAACACATGTCCATCCATTAAACCTGACATCTCCGGACCAAATACAAGCCGTAAATGCCATAGATATGTACAAGGCATGCATGGCTCACAATTGACAACGAGCTGAATGTGGCTCCGGAACCGGACGACTTTGTTGAAAGGGTGAATATCATTGAGGAGATTGAATGTAATTGAGGAATTTCGTCGTAATGATTTTTACCAGCAAGAAGCATAATTAGATACAGGAATGTTACCAAATTCAGTTGTAAAATTTTGGGTCTATGTCCTTACGTGATTAATAAGCAGCAAAGAGCAAATAACAGAGGTAGATATATGTGTTTATTGCTGTAATTATTTATAGACACGATCAAACTTGTGTTTTATGGAAATTACACATACTCTACATGGGTAAAATTCACATGTTAACAAGATATAGTTTACACTTGGCATTTAATGATTTTATACCATATCACCAATATAGTTCAACCAGAACGCATATTATCTCTTCGTGCATCCACTTTTATTTTCGCTACAAGATCTCTCGTAATCTTGCCGGACTTTCCCTTTGGAAGTGCAGGAATAATATACAATCCACCCTAATAAGCTGCTTATATCCAGAAAGTTTGGCTGCAAATTATAAGTAGAAATTACAAGTAAGCCTTCGTACCTTGTGCCTACGCAACTCGCAGGCAATTTACGAGCCTTCGAAGCTTTTGTGATTTGCATTCTTGTTTCGAATAAACGTTGCGCATTCCGAAAAGTAACAAAAATTCATAAGCCCAAAAAATGGTAGGTGTAAAGCAATCATCAAGTGATCAAATCATAAATGAAATTTACAAGTAGCATATGAATGCTATAAATAGGCAACGGAGGGCATGTCATAATGAAAAGTAAAATTCCAGTTGTGTCCGCCTCCCCCGCCAATCGGCCCAGGGTGAGATCCACTTCCAGGCCGGGTAG